>VYZW01013719.1:34304-70760 GCA_013401315.1 Balaeniceps rex | reverse complement strand
ATGTTATCGTAAAGGAGCTACCTTCACTAGTTTTCTAGGGCATTAGGGAGAATGAAGGTTTGAAACTGTGGTTTTACTAGTTATCTCTGATCTGGTTAAGAAACCCTAAGCAGCCACATTTCAGGAACTGCGTTCCCATATTTACACATGTATTTACATTCTTGCTCAAACCCATGAGCCTGAAGAGCTCTCAGAAATCCTTCAGTTAACTGAATATATTGCTAAGTGGGGATGGCAATAGAGTGTCCCAGAGCTCAGTACGGGCTTTGGATCAGATTCAAATCATTTACTATCACGTGAGAGAAAAAAACCCAAACATTAAAATTGTGATTATATTTTGTCTTCTGGTGTAATCCCTTCAGAAAGACAAGGTGTTGGCTGACTGAAGTGGAGCTGGCTACTGAAGGAGACCTCTGCTCATGGATCATTTGTACACACATGGCACAATGTTATTTGCGCCATTTCAGTAGGAGTTTGAAGGTTGAATACATTTAGAAGCCAGAGCCTTGTAGGGGAGGGTTTTGTGATGCCCAGGCTTAGACATTTAAGCTGGCTAAGGACTGATTTCCTTCATCTCCTTCTGCAGACAACAGGTAGCCATGGGTTCCTGCGGACAGTAATGTTCAGATCCTAATTTAGCAGCCCCTTTGGGTATTTGCAAGGCATAAAACTGATTCTACTTCTCACTTGGATCACGTGCTGTCCAGTAGATACATTGATTTTCATTACTTTGTATGGTTTGTTTGACTTGCTTTTATTTGCAATAGAAAATCTCTCTGGCCACCCAAGAAGGAGAGGAACCGTCCTAGAGTGCTCATAACCAGCTGGTCAAAATAGAGAGGGATAACACAGCTGCCATTTTTATCCACATTTACAACAAAGCTATTTGTGTGGACAGCTGCTTAAAAAGATAATCTAGTAATTAAGCTCTGTTACTACAAACAATTAAGTGGAGATTTTTTGAATTGGCATCTGGAAGTGGCGTTTGGGAGGGATCTGAAGGGGAAATGTTAGAAATGGGGACAGTCCTCATTAACAGGTCGCAAGGGATACACGCGGCACTGAGTGTGCTGCTTAGTGCAGCAACGCCAATAACGGGGAAACAGGGACAGAAAGGCCTGTCTATATTTATTTAGCACGCGTAGCCCTGCCAGGGCTTCTCAGGTCTCTGAGTCTATAATTCAGGCTCTATTTTGCACAGCAGTTCCGCAAGAGCTCTGTTTATTTGTGCTCTGTCTGCTACCTGATGGGATAACCCTGAAAGTAAACAAGTAGTAAATATTGGACCAGCCCTCAGCCACAATGAGTCACTTTTTCATAGCAAGTCATGGAGCCACCACTGGTGAATTTCAACCAGCAGAACTCAGTATGTTGGTATGTATCTTGAAAAGAAAATATGCATCCTTAGAGTAGAGCGGGAATGAAATTCAGGTATTCAAACACATAGGCTACTTTGCCCCTGATACAGACACAAGTCTGCCACAGGCAGTCAACCACTAGAAAATGGACCCAGAATACAGTATTGGGAAAAGCTGTCTGCAGGGAGAGGCAGCATCTAGCAGGCTGCTTTGAATGCATGCTGAGTACTGGAAGGTGGCTTCACCAGTAGGCAAGAAAGTGTCATTGGAGGTATAATTGAAAACAACTGAAAAATGCATTAGTTTCTATCATTTTCCCAAAAGCAAATCCACACAGTTTGAATTTTGTCACACATTTGAAGGTTACTGCACTTTTTTGTGCTCTTCCCCTTTTTTTTTATTACCAGATCCTTTGGGGATTATAACATGTTTCTGTTACCATATAACTTGTATTAGCTTCTTTTCGCTTTGAAAATTATTAAAAGTTAAAGAGGAAGTCTTCATGGGAGGCAAGAGGTTAAGACCCTTACAATGATTCTTATTTCTCTTTTAAGTGCCTGCTTGAGCTAGTTAAAGCTAGGGTAGAAACATGAAGTAATAAGTGACTAGATGCTAATCCAACCAGAGCGTTGTTGAGACAGGTCAAGGAAACAATTCACCCTTGCTGCACCCTCATATCTAGCAATTACATTTAAACCAAACGAGTCAAACCTCTCGGCTTCACTGTCACACATTTCATCTTTGATTTCTATATCAAATGTGTTTCACTTTCAGATTCTCCTTCTCTGCATATACCCTGAAGTGCAAGGGACACACAGCATCTTCCAAGGTGCTACAAATGGCCAAAGGCAACTTTTCTTGGAAGTGTTTTTGAACTGACCAAAACAATGTCTCATCTCTCCTCCAAGGTCCAGGGGAAGGGTAGGCTTCAAGTATAATACACAGGACTAATATTTATTACAAATGGTTTGACAAAATTTTGCCTCTGCTTCCTGTTTCTGAATCAGTCCCTAAAAGGCTATGATTTTTTCCCACCTAATTTATGTGTCACATGGAATTCCAGGTAATTTGCTGGGTAATTTCCTCCAGCAATTATATGAGCAGTTCATTATCAGTGCTCTATATTAAATATTCCAAAGTGGAGCATTTGTAATTGGGCTCAGAAGCTGTATGATAGATTTCATTTCCCCCAGCAAATGATTGGACCAGGTTTCCAATGACTCACCCACAGCAGCTCTGATGCTGCAAGCCATTGGGATGCTTGAGTTCAATGAACGAATAAAAAAATGTATTTTCCTTAGGCAGATCAATATGCAAGGAACTAGTATTCACCATGCTTGCTGCCATGGTCCTGCAAACTTAGTCATACTCCTCTCTGCTTTTGGGAGCCTCATTTTTCCCCTGTACTCGGCACTGGTGAGGCCGCACCTCGAGTACTGTGTTCAGTTTTGGGCCCCTCAGTACAAGAAGGACATTGAGTTGCTGCAGCGTGTCCAGAGAAGGGCAACGAAGCTGGTGAAGGGTCTGGAGCACAAGTCTTATGAGGGGCAGCTGAGGGAACCGGGGTTGTTTAGCCTGGAGAAGAGGAGGCTGAGGGGAGACCTTATCGCCCTCTACAACTACCTGAAAGGAGGTTGCAGCAAGGTGGGTGTTGGTCTCTTCGCCCAAGTAGCAAGTGATAGGACGAGAGGAAATGGCCTCAAGTTGCACCAGGGGAGGTTTAGATTAGATATTAGGAAAAACTTCTTCATGGAAAGGGTTGTCAAGCATTGGAACAGGCTGCCCAGGGAAGTGGTCAAGTCCCCATCCCTGGAGGTATTTAAAAGACAGGTAGATGAGGTGCTTAGTGACATGGTTTAGTAGTGGACAGGTACGGTTGGACTCGATGATCTTAAAGGTCTTTTCCAACCAAATGATTCTGTGATTCTGTGATACTGACTAAATGAAAAAAATTCTTACACATGTTTAAGTAAGTCAGTTATGAAGGCTGAGATTCACAAAGAAAGGAGATGTCTACAAATACAGTGCCTATTTGGATTAATGAAGCCATTTGCACACCTTATAATTATTAGGTGTACAGGAAATTCCACTCAAAGTGTACCTGAAACTCAGGTGCTTGATGTACTGAGCTGCTGCTTAGTCACTCAGGGCCAAAGTAACTGTCTCAGGACCTCTTCATTTAGTGTGTTTCACTGCTCAGTAGTGCCAGCCCACAGCAGAACTGGTTCATACGAGAGGTTCCTAAGGGAACAGTGTTTTCCAGTTTTGGCACTACTTTTGGATCTGGGGTTTGGTTGGTTGGTTTTTGTTCATTCATTTGTTCATTAGTTCATTCATTTTTTGCTCCATCCTGTGATTTGGAAAGGGCTAGTGCATAGCATACAAACTTGCACTAGTTCCTGCATCCCTAGCTAGCACTAGTAATTAACATTTACACAGTGCTTTACATCTTCAGAGACCTTCAGAAATATTGATGAATTGAGGTTCCTCTGATGGAGGAATGTGGGAAACGCAACAAACAAACGGTCTTAGGACCAAAACATGGCTGGCTGACTTCATACGGTCACCAAGCAAATTAGCTGCTGCACTGCGTATTGTGCTAAAAGCACAGAACTGTCTTTAAGGTGCTGTTAACGAGAAGTTCGTCATAGCTTGGTTTCCTCTGTGCATGTTAGGGACTGTGGAGTTAAGAGGAGGTAAATCAGGACAGCTTTGCTCCAGGTTGTTTGAGGCAGTATGAGCTACGTTAGTGCTGGTGACCTAAAAATCTGCATGCACTCAATTTGAAAAGCAGGGCAGTAGTTGGCCTTTCACAAAAGCAGGATCATGTTTGCAAGAGATAATCAAGTGACCTAACGTCTTCTCTTACTCCCCTTCCCTTCTATCCCAAAAGCGTGAGCAGAGAATGCAGAAAAGACTTTTCCATGAGCCACCACTGCTATTATCTACTTTGACCAAATAGGTCCAGTTCAGTTCAGCAGGAACTGCTAAGTACACCGGGCACAACAACCTCCTTCCAGCCTCCTCCCAAGCATACCCCTGACAGTAGCCACTTCCTATTTGGAGCACTTTTACCTAAGTACGTTTCTTACCTATTATCAAGGGTGGGATGTGTATTGCAGGTGTATCTTTTCTCCTGGGCTTTTTCTGCTCCTGTTCGGTGATCTGAGAGCCTGGACTCACTCTCTCTCTCTGTGGCTTCTCTGCGATACCATATCTTTTCAGCAGATTATCAGAAAAGTCTGAAAGTATGCCTGCAGGCAAGAAAAAAAAGAAAATGCCACTTCAGCCTTGTTCACATTGAAGAAATTCGCACCTGTGTAACTTTCCCAGTGACTACTCTGAAGTAAGGCTGCACAAGTGGATGATCTGTTCTGCATGGTGTACCTACTCTTCAGGTTTTGCAGTGGTATACATTTCCTCCAAGTCAATTATATCCCATAGGCTATAGACAGGGATGCTATCAGGCCACCTGGTTTCTAGTTGTACTTAAGGGACTAAACTGCAGCCCATCAGAAATCATGGTAAAGATGAGTGCAATCTTCTATTCCAGAAGCTTAGACATCTTACAAAGTAGTTTAATCATACAGATGTTCAAGCCTCTGCTTGGGGGCAATGAGACCACAAAGAAATGGCCTATTTTAACTAGTGAAGCTCCGTTTTCTTCATGATATGGCTACTGTGGCCACAAAATGCACCTCTCCAGCCTCTGAGCCACTCTTCCCTAAAAGAGAATTGCTGAGGGGCAGATGTGAGAGCTGAACAGAGTCAAACATGCTGAGTTCAATATCTGGATTAGAAATACTGGAAAATCCCAGCTGCTTGGTTTTGACTTGGTGAATTGTTGCGGGAACGCAGGGGACCATGCAAGTAGTTACTGGCTAACTCCTCTGTGTATGTGCAGCATGGGAAGAAGAACTCAATGCAGTGGATAAAAGAGCACAGCTCTCTCCCCGGAGAGCACAACAAGGAGTGCTTTTTAGCAGAGAGAAGCGACAAACATTTATTCCCGCTGTGGGTCTTGGAAGATCGTCAGGTTTCAGTGGCAGTCTCCTCCTCATTCTTCCCTTCCCCAGGTTGATGGCATTTGGCTCTTGAACTTCAGAAGTCTGCAGATGCGCAGCAGCAGGGAGCATCCTACAAGGAGCCCCTTTGTTGCTGAGGCAGTTTCTGGCTTCCCAAAACACCCGTCCTTTGCCAGAGTCCCATAAGCACAAAAGCCCTGCAATTTCCAGAAGGAGCAACCAGCAACCGGCTTGCGTGCCTCTCCCGTCTTCCCCCAGCCTTACTCCCGTACAGCCTCTCCTTGAGGGAGCACTAGGTATGAGTTGCACAAGAAAGTGCAGGGGCTGAACTGGGCTGGGTTTGATTTTGGACCAGATAAAATCTGGGCACCTAGCATGGCTCATCAGCTAGAGATAAGCACACATAATTTATCATGTAAAGGCAGTAAGACTATGAGCTCCAAGAGAGCATGTTTTTCAGGAGCATGCACCCACTCACCTTGGTATTCCCAGACCCTGTGAGAAAACCCTTCGTCTAACAGGGAATGCCTTTGAGAAAGTCAGCCTCTCTGTTTACCTGCCTTCCCAGGTGCAGGTGGTGTGGAGCTGTATTCTTGCCCACCTCCAAGGGTGAGGCACAAGTGAATGAGGGGTCTTTGCACCTTCGCCCAGATTCAGGCCCCTCAGCTGAATTGGGATTTTGAAGTCAAGAGATGTATTGCTCACCTGTTAGGGGTGGTGGGGTGTGTAAAGCCGGTGTATCTTTTCTCCTTGGCTTTTTTTGCTCCTGTTCAGTGTTTTGGGAAGCCTGGATGGTTTTACCTTTTCTTGGTTTCTTTTTGAGGTCACAGCTCTTAATCAGCTGCTCTGAAAGATCCTCTGCGGGGGGAAAAGAAAAGATTAATAGAAACTGAAACTGAGGGGAAATAATAAACCAGATGGTGAAAAGAAAAGCTTTAATAATACTGCTTTCATCCAAGTAGATTAAAATGCCTGTGGAGAAACATCTCTTAAATAGAAAGTCAGTACAAGAGTCCTCTGTGCTGTACCATGTGGGAGTCAAGTGACTTCTGCTTTGTAGATGGTGGACATAAAGCAGAGGGAGAGAGTTGTGGGCAGCTGTGTTACATGGCAGAGGGAAGGCTACACCATCGTGTGCAGAGGTTCCATGGCCATCCCTGTTTCATCCAGCGCTAACTGTGCGGGCTGTCTTCAAGAGTTACAAGGGCACTTTTGTGAAGGAAAGATTTATGTGTGTGGGGTCAGCCTGAGGTATTGGTAAACCAAGTCAGTATATTGTTCCCTTCAAGAGTTGGCTTTATTTCCAGAGCCGCTGAGCAGTCGGTATTCGCTTTTGATTTACATAACATTACACTGGATTTCTGGTTTTCCCTTAAAGCAAGCCTTGACTCAGATGACTCAGATGGTCAGCACAGTTCCTTCTGCAAGGATCTGCATTTCTGTCTGCTTATGCAAGCTCAAAATATTGAATCTAGCCTGTCATTAATATCATCACGCAAACCAATGCTTTGATTTCTTTAATGTTGCTTGTTTGGCTTCAGCAGGGTCCCCTACCCCCATCCAACGCCCGACTGCAGACTTGGGTGCAACAGGACTTCATTCCAGGCTCTCTCACACTATTTGAGGCAGCCATATGTTTACCAGCCTGCGGGTAGACATGGGAAGGATGACAAGTCCCTGGATGATGTGGGGTCTTTTTCTGGCCCTCAGAGGCTTCCTGCATGGTCATAATGAGCTCATTTAACCTCCTGCTGCCTCGCTTTCCTGACGGTAGAATGGGATGTGTTCTGTACTTATTTAAATAAGTAATTTTATGGAACAATTATGTTTGGTATGCCAGCAGTTGTAAAAGTGGTGCCTTTGGCTAGAAATGCTGTGTCGCAGAGGCAGAACAAGGATACCTTCCTTTCAGGCCAGGTAAACGAAGTTTATAAAATTGTGCTTGCCTGCAGTGAGACACCTTTTTTTGACAAGCAAGTGAAATTGCGTTTGTGTTTCGTTATTGTGATCACAAGGGTAACAACGAGCAAATAGACTTTTGTTTCTGGGTTGCTAAATCTTCATGACAATTTTGCAAGGCGGGAATGAAGTTAATAGCATTTGAAGCAGAGGCAAAGACCATGAATATGCAAAAAAGCACATCTATCAAGTATGAAGTCTGGTATTTAGGAGTGTGGTGGAGCAAAGATGCCTCTGGTACTCTCAGTGCAAAAGTTATGTATGAAATAGGTTCAAGAGAGGAAACAGCTTGATGATGGAGGAGAAAAAGTATTTACAAAGCCGCCCCAGTGGAGGCCAAAGGGGTGTTTGAAATCTTTTACCAAAATTGCGTATGGAAGATGTGTTCAGGGAAGGCTCAGATATATCCTAGCTTTCAGTTTATTGTGGTATAAATGAAGAAACTGCTCTACTTTTTCTACCAGGGGAAAGAACAATGACTCTTTTTCCTTTCTCCTCTTCAATTAACTTCACTCTAGAGCTTCGGCTAATATTTATATGCAGGAAAAACACTCTTTGCCTTTCCATCTGGCATCAGAAGCGTCAGCAGAAGGTGTAATCTATCAGGTTTCATGAGGGCTCAGTTGTGTTGCTGGAGGGAAAAAACGGGCACTGGACAGGACCTAATGATGTGAAGACAACACCTCTCTAATTACTGCAATGACATCATCTAATAACACTTACCTAAATGGTTACAGTGTGAATCTCGCTTGTCCAGTCTGTCTTCTGGGATATCAAGTGGCTGAACACATTCTGTTGACATCATTGAAATGGGCTTTGCTCCCCCTTTGAAGCTACCACACAAAAAAAAAAAAAAAAAAAAAAGCAGCAGCATGACATAAAACAGACGTATCAGTGTTACATATCCACTTGCTAGCCAGATCTTGAGAAGTTCTTGTCTTCCAGCTGGTCTCTGTCATGCAGTCTGCTGGCCTGATTTTGCTCATGCGTGCTAAGAGATGCATTTATTCACTGCCTTGGTAACACAGGCAATATCCCATTTTCCCACCTACCTTGCTGTAAGCAACCCACACTAGCATGGGAAATACGTTGGCTCTACAGAAGAATACTGACTTTGTTTATACAGAAGGAGCTATCACATACACAAAGTAAATGCTAGGAAATAGGATGTTTTGTTCTGGTTTTCTTCATTTTTTCTCAACTGTAAACTAAGGATCATATTTGGTGCTTATCATACAATCTAACTTACGAATGCTGTTGAGTTAATCTTACAAGTCTAGCTCCTCTAAGAGACCTTGGATACTCCTGAAGACCCAGATGTGAGTGCTGCCTCGGAAAGATGGCCAGTGCCCACAGACCCCAAAGCCAGCGTGAAGTAGACTTACTCATCACCTTGGTAAGAGAATGGGAACCTGTTTCACAAAGCTGTTTAAGCACCCATGCTCTGTAGGTCTCACTGGATTGCTGTTTTGGCTGGTTTATCCCCCTTTACTCACAACTGCAGGGGGTCCTGGAGGCCAACCTCCTACCTGAGCTCCCCCAGCATCCCCCAAACTGAGATTTGATCCTGGATTCGCTCACTCTGGGATCACCCCAGGTGCCATCACAGGAAGAAAGAAACTAGACCATTTTTTACTGCTGATCATTTCTATGGTTGCTTAGCAGAAACCTGTCAGAATAACAGAGCAATGTTAAAGGAAAAAACCTTCAACCTGAAGGTGCAGTCTGAGTGATCTGGGTATCTCCCTTCAGCCAGCAACAGCTGTGGTAGTTTCTTACTCACAACCTCTGTTCTCCATTTTTGGGGAATAAGAGCAGACCGTGACTTCCTTGTAGGGAGGAGGAAGGCAACGAAGAGAAAAAAAGACAGGAGACAACATGAATAGTAGAAGAAAGACAGGAGGAATTGGGAAAAAAACGGAGGAAGGAAGGGGAGGTGGAGAAGGAAAGGTAAATAAAAGAGAAAGGTGAAAAAAAAGGCAGTTGGAGAAAAACGGTGAAAAGGAGGATGGGAAAAGAGGAGACTGTACTATGGGAATTTGTTTTTATCTTGCTGGAGGTAAAGAAATTACCTATATTATTTCTCTGATTGCAGTGGTTGTCAACAAGAAACAGAACAGTAGGGGAGTTAACCTCATTTCTATGACTAAACTTGCGTCTATATAAAGAACAATTAATCCTCAAGCAAAATCCAGTCACATAAATATTTGCCAAACAAAATATGAAAGGTCGCACTCATAATCATGCACTGAGCTAATTCTTCAGGGGATGGAAAAACATGTCCTAAGCTCCAGTGACTTCAAAGTAAGTGGAGCAACACTGGCTGACAGTAATAAAGGTCAGGAACATTGACTCATAATGTACGTATGGGATTAAGTCCCATACCCTTCAGTATTCAAAAGTCACAAAAATTTGTAAAATTCTACAAACTCTTAAATACCTTACTGAATCAGGCCTGGGTAAGGGGTTCGACCTCCAGCTGTTCACTGCAGAACTGTCCCAGTCCAGCCTCACATCTGTACTAATGGATTATACTGCCTGGAGACTTCATTTGCATTTACAGAAAAAATAATCTTCCACTTGGGAAGACCCTGCATAAAGAAATCTTTGAATGCACCTTAGCATAGCATGGTTGCTCTGTTTATCCACTGTATAAATAAGCTATAGCTATGGCTTAAAATGAAGCAGTCATAATTTTATTTAAGACAAAAACTTATTACCTGGCCATATGAAGGCTCACACTGCATTTTGTGATTTGAGGGAGGTTTTTTTCTTCAATGCCATTTGATTTTATCAGATTTGATTAGGGCACACTGGCTAAATATTATGATTGTAGGGAAAATGTTCTTTTCTGAAGGGTACTCTGTCTAGAAAGTTTTCAGTAAAATCAGGGATACCATTTCAGACAACATGGACTTTTTCTGAACAGGTCTTGAGGCAAAAAAGCTGAGGATAGATAGTAAAATTTAAATGTAAAGTTGGTAGTAAACTATACTGACTGGAAATGCCTTATAAAATATGATTAACTTTGGTTTGATTTCACTAAGTTGCTTCATTGAGTTGTTTCACCTAATAAAATCTAAGCTTTGTAAAGAGACTTAATGTAGGATTGGTATATGCAGATTATGAGAGACTCCCTTAATTATTTTTTCTTAATACAGTAGTTTGAAAAATAGTATTCTAAAATAAATCTCTTAGATCTGTCTTCACAATTTCGTCGTCACAGATGCCAAGCCCTTGGCATCTTCAGTGCTTTAAAACATGGCTTTACAGCCTAACTTCTGACACCCCCCCTTTTTTTTTGTTTGCCCTGCAGCCAGCATTGCCTTGCTTACAAAAGCGTTTCCACACTGCACATTGTGACAGTCTGTGCGACAAAAGAATAAAAAGAGAAAGATTACCAAAATGCATCATGAGTTTTGGTATCTTGGGTGTACATTGTGTACATGGCACACGATGTGCGAAGCTGTGAGTGCTGTTACAGCCTGTCGCTGTGCATTACACACAGAGCTCTCGTTCGAAGGAGAGGTGATGTATGTGAGCATCGTAATGATGCTTTCCCAAACCACTAAAATCAATTCCCACCACTATAGAAACAGGTTCCCCAGTAACGTTTCGCGTGGGAAGGAAGACTGCTATGGGGACTGTATGAAGTCATTAATCTGCCTTTACAAATGGAAGCACCTTCTTGGATTTTCGTGTGTTAAGTGCAAATCTTTTCCTAGCAGCCTTCATGCTGGCCCCGTTTGTGCTCTCTGCTGCCTGTCAGTCACCTTGGTAGGTTATGCTTGCTATTTACATGATGGACTAAGGTGGTTTTTTTCCTTGCACTCTGTTATCCCTCTTGACATAAAGATCCACATTCACCCTTTGTGCAACTGTAATGGTTACAGTGGAGCTCTAAATCACACTCAGTAGGAGACGCTTCCTGAAATGCGTATAGATTTTTCCATATGAATTAGGATTCAATAGTCATTTAGCCTGAGACTTTGGTACAATGCAGCTAGGCTGTACCACCCCCCCCCACGCACCCCCCCGCAGAGATATGTGCCTAAAGGAGTCACCTCGAGTCTCTTACTTTTGGGAAAAGACAGAGCTGATAGAGACACTTCCCTAAAGGTTGAGACAAGTTCTAGCTTTGCCTACATAGTTTTGCATTTGCTCCTTGTAAAAAGCATTCGGCATTCAATAGGATTGGCTCTACTTACAGCCAGAGAAGAGCAAGGGATGATAAGGCAGACTGCAAAGTGCAGGTGTGAGTAAAAGCTACTTCAGCCTCATGTGGATGAGCTCTCATGCCGAGTCACTGTCATTAACAGCAGGACTCCTTTGGGCATACACACTTGTAAGAGACGGTGACTCAGATGACAAATATCCAAACTTTTCACTTTCTAGATATCAGCTTTGGATTTCTAGGTAGCTTATAGCACAATCTGAAAATTTTTTTCAGAATCCTTAGTTGCTGTATGTGTTTGATTAAAGTGCCCAAATAAAGCTATCCAGAGAAAGGAGATGTACAGCTCCTACCACTCACTAACATAGTCTTAAAACACAAAAATGCATACAAATAATAGGATTCCTTTCGTTGCTTAAACTGTGGGTCTCCATCAAAAAGTCCACCAAGGCAACCAGTTCCAGGCTTCAATTAGGTAAAAATATTTTGCCTAGAGACGGACAAAGAAACCAGATTTGGTTTACTGTTTTAATGCGCAGTTGGTTTAATGTAGATATTTGTTGCAAGTAATCAAGCTAGAGCTTAGGGAATACTGAGCTAAAGCTACTCTCACATATTTCTACCAAAACGATGTAAATCTTTTGAGGCCATCTGATCATGTGATATTTAAACCAACTTGAAATCTCATGAGAAAAACCTACCTTGTAAGATGGAAAACTAAAGCTTTGAGAACAAAACTAAAAAGCTGGACTTTTTTCATTTGCTCCTGAACTAGGCACAAAAATGGCTTTGGATAGGGGAAAGTTAAATCTCCATTTCTTGTCTTCTCCTAGGATTGGAACGGTTGTAGGTGCTATGCAGCTACATGGAAATTAGGTACCTATGGATATTTGTATCCAGTCTCAAGGGACAATGTAGTTCTCAAATGAGTCATCAGTAGGTGATCACTCTTACCTATAAGATGGAGAAATTAATTTCTGATCTGCAATTGTTATCAAAGTTTACAGGGGCTGAGTGGGCATCGCTGTCAATAGTCCTCACCATTGTACATTAAGGGCATGACTTGTTACACCTGCATGTCATTTCCTTGTATGTTGAATACTTAGAATTTCTGAACTGACCCTTCGTAAGGTCTCCACAAACAGTGCTTCTGAGGACTTCAGTAGACCACGTGGTGTTGTCCACAAGTATGTGGGTTTTTCTTTTTACTTTTTTTTTTTCCAGGGGAATGTTTTGTTTCCACAATTGACAAAATCTCATGAGAAAAACATGCGCTAGCTTGCAGGACATGCATAATCATTAAAGAAACCATTGGCATGTTGACATGGATGCTACATAAATAAAAATACTCTTGATGGCATCCTTGTTGGGTGGCAGCAGGCAATCTGAATTTATTGAGTATTTATTTTGGTAGGTTGATAATAATGTTGCCACAGAAGCCTGTATGACACTATGTACCTGTGTTCTCCTGGACCCAGAGCACTTTTTGTAAGAACATATTTTTGCCATGAGCTGGAAGAAGGAGAGTTCGAAAGCAGAAACGGAGGCAGCTGGGGCCCTGGGGTGGGACAGCATGCACACGTGCTTGTCCACATTCCTGTAGGCAGGGCCTGGCCTCGCTGCCACTGATGCACTCAACAGTTGAAAATGGGAACAAGTGGGAATATCTTACAGTGCGCTCCCCCATGCAGACACGAGGCAGAGGTTGGACTGCAACAGCTACAGTCCAGCCTGCACCGAGGGCAGCGCTTCGCTACCCTGCTCGAAGAGCTGCTCAGGCATCAGGGTTTGCCCTTTAAGACTGGTGCGTCTCCTCCCACCATGCGCACACTTATGTTCTCCTGACAGGTTTTGATTATTAAATTATTTTTAATAATTATAAAAACCTCTGTCTGGTTGCAATGAGCACATGAGCAAGGAAGGACAGGCAGGCTCCCAACCTCCTTACCTGCTCTTCTCTTCCCTCCCTAAACCTACATGGGAGGCAAAGACAAACCTGTCCTTCCTTCTGTCACATGTCTTCTGCAGGGTCCTATAGTGGGAGTAGGCTCCTTATTTGCACGGTCATGTGTAAAGAAGAAATAAGATACTATCATCTGGATGTAGTCATCTTGCACCCGCCTTCCCAACACAGAGCTCACCTGAAACAGCTCAGGGGCCAAGGGGAATGGTCCCACACCTGGCTGCATTTGGCTCCTTCCACCTGCACTCAGCAGCAGCAGCCTTGGCTCCTTTACCAGCAAACACACGCCTTCAGCCATCCTAGCCCATTACAACTGCTTCCCAGGGAAATCTTGTGAATAAAGCAAGGCAACCCGTCTACTGCAGCCAGAGTAGAAAATAGATGCCCTAAAAGTAGAAAGTCTAGGTGTTCCTGCTTTGTGTTCCAAACTTTTCATTATGAGTTTTACTCTATGTTTAACATTACTCTATGGGAGTGACATCTTTCTTGGGCACAGAAGACAGCCCTGTGCCACTGCATGGAGTTTCTTCTTCAGTTATTTGGGCACTAGGCTGCTCTCTCCAGGCATTCTTGTCAGACTAGTCTGATTTTGATTTTTCTAAAGCATATATAAAACTTCTTAGGAAACAAGTATTTGAAAGCCTGATCCTGGTGTCTCCCTCCACCCAATACTTTTGCTACTAATAATTGCACGGACACAGAAATCCCACAGAACTGTCTGGGACCAGTTTCCTCTCACAGACAGTGCACTTCTGGGGGCTAGTTCAAAACCCAGGTGGGGCTGCAGACTGACTCCTACTACCTCCCATAAACTTGTAAAAAAAAGAAAAAAATCCCAACAGTTAAACTTTGGTCAATGGAAAAAAAAAACAAAAACGCAAGATACTTTTGCACAGGTTCTGATCAGAAGTTTTTGTCTTTGGAGATAAAAAAATGCAAAGTCTTCCTTAATTATTTCCTTGAGGTACAAACTAAACCTTGCGCGTGCCAATCCTTTGCGGTGGGATAAGAAGTCCCGATACCAGTTCCCACTCTGCTGGCTTGCATTATCCACTTGTGAACTGTCCCAGCAGTTAAAGTTAGTTGAAGCAGTTGTCTCTAAAGCACTCTCCTCCCCACCACCCCATCCCATGCATTCTGGCCTCAGAGTGGTTGCACCCCAACTTTCCCCACATGGGCCCATCCCCAGCCTGCTCCCGGCAGAGTGGGTATCCCAGGCTTTCCTGCTAGTCCCCACAGGTGACATGGGCGATTTGCCTTGCTGGTGGTGGCTGCTAAAGGAAAGAAAAAAAAAGAAAAAGAAAAGAGCAAAGCAAGAAGCCACCCAGGTGGGAAGGAAGCATGTGGATGAAGTACTTACCAAGCGGTGCAAGGCAGTGACGAGGGTGCGATTCGGCGTCGGGGCTCGCTGGAGCGGGACCTTTCTGGGCTGGGGCTGCAGCTGATGCTCCTGCCCGCCTTATCTAGGGAGCAGCGGGAGCCGTCGCTATGGCAACGCCGCGCTCAGGCGTCCTCCTGGGGTCTGGGGAACAGCATCACCGCGCCCCTGCCTCGCCAGTGGATTTTAACCGTGTTTCCTTCCTCTTCGGCGAGTTGCTGAGGCCGAAAGAGAGGGAACGGGACGGGGGAGACCGGCAGCGCCTCAAGGTGAAGGCATCTTTCCTGCTAGACGGCCAAGAGCCGCAGATGCTGCTGCTGTCAGGGAAGCAGGGGAGGACGCAGAAGCTTCAGCAAAGAGAGCCAAAAGGCGAGCTGCAGCTGCCGAGCCAAGAGGCGCAAGGAAAATGGCAAGGGGAGGGAGCAAGGCTGATGCTGTCTGGGACCCAGGAGAGAGCTGAGGATAGAAGTGGAGCGAGGAGGCAGGGCACGTGTCTAGGAGCAGCACCATAAGCACTAAAAGTGATGGACACTGTCTCCAGTGCTGAGGTTCGGTGATGACTGTGGTCTTTGTGTATGCATCTGGCCACAACGAGTTATACAAGTGTGGCATTTATGGGGCCAGGCAGGGAGTCTTCTGTGGCTGCCAGTTGTTTGCCAGTAGAGACCGGTCTCTCCTATTTTAGCCCATGCCTTTGGATGGAGCTGTTATTTCAACTGAAGGAAAAATATACAAACATGCCTGACATTGGAAAAGCTCTGGGAGGAACACTCTGCTCAGTGGTGGGACTGTGAACTGCCCCTCTCTTAGTATTCATTTGCAACAAAAATGCCTTTGTCTATGCCCTTTTATTAAAACATCTTTAAAAACTGTGACTGCTCACAGCTGCAGTTATCTCCTCCTTCTCTTTTTCCCTGCTCAACGACTGCAATTCAACAGCACCAGCGTGCACTGCATACTTTAAATTAGTCAGGGTTTCTTTCATAAATAGTGTATTGTACAGAAGGCCCAAAGGGGCAAAGTGCTTACTCCCAGCCCTGCAGACTGTGCAGCACCCTCGGATTCTGTATGTTTGAGGTGCGGTTCTGCAAAGTGCCGAGCACGTTAAATGCTCTAAAGGCACCACCTGGAAGCACTGTGAGCTCTCCCCATCCATGTCTGGGAGAGACAAGCACATTCATTACCTCGCAGAGTGTAAGCTGTGTGTGTTTAGGTGTCTCAGAGACCCATTTTTAAAAGCAAGCTCATAAATGCTTAAATTGATCCTGAAAAAATGGAGCATAGGCTCCTAAGTAAAGTACACTACAAAGTTTTTTGCAAGATTAAGATTTCTAATGGAAAAGAAAAAAAAAAAAAACAACCCAAAACTCCTCCAAACCACACAAGCCCCAAACTGCTCATAAAAAAGTTGTTTTTTGTGAGTTGTCCATTTCCACGACTTTGATTTTACTTTCAACTTTGTCAAGACCTCCCGTTGCAGTGAGTTTTAAATTAAAAAACCCTCTATTTTTACACTGAAATGCCTTTTACTTAGAAACACAAGTTATTTCATCTTTTCCGATGAACTCAGAAAAATCAGAATGAGATCACTGAAAAATAGGCTCATGAAACAAAATGCTCAAATCAGAAATGTATTTTGAAACTCAGCTCAAGATTGCCTTTTTACATTTTCATTACCCTGATCGAAAAAGTCAGTCATTTATAGCACTGGGAGAATTCCCCGAGGATGAGAAAATAATTTCCTGTTCTAGCCACCAGATCCCAAGGATGCTTTGGGAATATTCCAGGATAGCTTTAATCACAAGGGAAGAGTCCTATCACACTCAGCAAGATCACACATCCAACCCTAGTCACCTCTTACATTTGTCAGGTACTGGATGATGCCACGCGTTTTACTGCAGCAGAAGATTTATCCCAGTCTTTCCAGAGGGGCTGTCACGTTACCAGTGTGATGGAGGATTTACTCCCAAATCCGATCTTTTAAATGTTTACAGTTGTTGTCCTGCTTGTAAGAGGGTTGGGACTGCTGCCAGCTTTCTAATCCTTCCTGTTCGGTTATTTCACAAACACAGCCTGGAAAATAGGCTCAGTCTGTAATAAATCTGCACTTTAACCCTCTTCCCTCGTACGCGAGTATTCCCATCAGCACTTGGGGAACTACTCATGTAATTAAAGATAAGCACATGTCTAAAAGTTTCCAGGCTAGTGCTTTAGAAGACAGGCGATGCAGCTTTGACAGATGGGAAAGGAGGAGACGATCTAATAGAAACTAGATAAATACACACACACATACACACGCACACACACACGCACACACATATATATACACACACACATAATGTACATATATGCATATATATGCATATATAACTATTACCTACCTATGGATTTGTTATTTTTGTATTTGTTTCTGGCTTGGTTTGTACTTCAAGGATCAAATTTTCAAATGTACAAAGGACAGTGAGAATTTGGCCTTCCCTTGATACTTTTTTCCTCTTAGAGCTTTCCTTTTCTATACTGAAAAGTTGGCTTACTGAAGCTTTTCAGCACAGCATGAGAGAGTGATTTCTTGAAAGATGCATGGTGCCCCTTGATGTTACTCTTGCTGGTCAATAGTAGGTCTACAGTTGGTTTTGCAATGCAAGCACAGCTGGCCTTTCAACACCGCGGTAACTAATAAAGATTATTTTCCAGCTGTAATTTTGCTCGCAGTGAACTCACTTTGAAACTGTCCAAATTGAAGACCAAAATCAGACCTCTCTCATAGCAGTGCAAGTCCGGTATGAACCAGTTAAAACAGTGGATTTATAGAAGGGGAAGCCAGACAAAGCTCTGTTCCTTACAAATGTGCCATGCTCATTCTGGCATAAGTGAGCCTACAGTTTGGGCCAGATCATATGTGATAAATGAAACAGGACTGGTGTGATGAGTTGGGAGGGTTGGTTTTTGAGGAAGTCCTGGTAGAACAAGACTATTATTATGCCTTGATTCAAAATACATGGAGGGGGGGGGTGTTGTTTGTTTGTTTAGAAGTCTTACATTAAATAAAAATCCCACTTTTGGGATGGGAGGGGAATTACTCCAGGTAGATCGCTCAGCTTGGCAGAGCGCTGAGGCCAGCAAACCTCAGACTCCATGGGACATTTAAAATGCCTGTGCTTTCTCCTTTTTTGCTCTCCTGTGTACCATCATTACAATAGTTCTACTGTGATGGATTTCTATGCTGGTCCTCTTTAAAAACCACTGTCTTTTTAATAAACATTATAGTCCGGAAACGATGCCAAATACGCATGCCTACAAGGCATGGGTGTGGAGCAGAGCAGCTGATGCTGCCTGCAGAGGCAAGGATGAGTCTGCTGGGAAGGAGATGAGACTGCTGCATAGGAGAGAAACAAGACATTGGAGACCATCAGGTGAGTCATATCACAGTACGTTCCCATGCAAAACCCTCTCTCTAAAGAGGTGAGGGTGAGCATGATGATCAGTACCAGGAGGCCCGTTGTCCTAAAGATGATGTACTTGTCACCTCTGCATATTCCATATCTACTGCAGAAGACCATGAAAGGCATTAAAAATTGGTATACAATCAAAGGTATATATGGAGATGGTTCTGTGGGGTTTTGTGTTCAACTGCTTACATTATGGTTTGTTCAGATATGACTTTCAACCCCTGGCACTATTTTCAGATGAAATAAGAAATGCTGGTAAGGTGGAAGTGAAGGGTGATTTCATTTTAACAAATCTTAGACATCTGAAAACTGTTAATGATCCCGCCTCAAGCGGCTTTTCTATGCAGTAACGTGGTTACATCCAAGATAATACTCCCTCCAGATAAGCAAACTCAGGGCTCACACTATCCTGATGTGCCCAGCTTCAGCCTGTGCTGCTTATTTCTGTGTGAAAGTGTACTGCATGGTACAGAAAGTTTGGTCCAGAATCATAGGATCATAGAATTGTTTAGGTTGGAAAAGACCTTTAAGATCAAGTCCAACTGTTAACCTAGCACTGCCAAGTCCACCACTAAACCATGACACTAAGCACCACATTTACACATCTTTTAAATACCTCCAGGGATGGTGACTCAACTGCTTCCCTGGGCAGCCTGTTCCAATGCTTGACAAACCTTTTGGTGAAGAAATTTTTCCTAAAATCCAATCTAAATCTCCCCTGGCGCAACTTGAGGCCATTTCCTCTCGTCCTATCTCATGTTACATGGGAGAAGAGACTGACACCCACCTCGCTACAACCTCCTTTCAGGTAGTTGTAGAGAGCAATGAGGTCTCCCCTCAGCCTGTTTATGCTAACTCCTAAGCCACTGCATGCATGTGCATGCCCGAAGTAAATTTATACATGGAGAATCAAGGAATTGTGTCTTGTAAGGACCAATTTATTCATTTAGTCACTTTATAAATGTTGTCATAGGTATAAAACAGACTATGGTTGATTAAATAAGTTACTTTGCAGCCAGAGCAGTTCGATCAATAGATCAATGTGCAGTGTTGGTTTTTTTATCAAACAGATTGCTTGATGTACAGTCAACACTTGTCTTTCTTTGGTGGTTTCCCTTTAAGTTGTGGAGGTGAAAAGAGCAATAGATTGAAACCTGCACTCAATGTGCCTAGCTTTTCTGACAAATGATTATAAACATTTACATTTTCCCTTATATATAAAAGAATATGCATATAGGGGCATAAGTTGCATTTATCACAGACCCAAACATATACATAGCTCGCGTTTTTTAAACAGAAGGCTTACTTGAGGAAAATCATTGCCATGTCCTGAAAGGCAGCACGATTGTCCCGTGTCCAGGAGGGAAACCATCTGTGTTTGTTGTACTGCTGAGTGAAGCCTTCGAGGCTGGAGCAGTCTCTAAGGCCCAGAGGAGTCTGGGATTTGTATCTACCCTGACAGATGGCTCTCATGCAAACATCCTTCCTGCTGTCCCTGCAAAGGTTAGGGGGATTATGAAGGAGTCCTAAAAGGCTGAAAGAGAATAACCCCATTTAGAGTGGCAAAGGGAGTTTCTATGTCAAGAGTCAGTGTCACACCAAGGCTCCCTGTGTAAACGCATGGGAAAAAAGTATCACACTAAGTTGACATGAAAATGATTGTAGATTAACCTGTGCTTTCACATTTAGAGAGGTAATTCAGCATTTTCTGATGTATCTAGTCTATAACCAAGTATTCCTGCTTACTTCAGGAGGGGTAAGTCAGGAGAAAACAAGGAAAGAAAAAGGTGTGGCTTTAAATGAGGGAGAAAAGTTTTCAAGTTTGGTGCTCCTAAAGACTCCAGTCCACGGTTCCCATTGATCCTTATGTCAGGGGGCTTTGGGGGGGGTTACTTTTAGGGAAAGACAGATGTAAAAATCCAGCAAATGGCAGATGGTAGTGGAAAACTATATTCCAGGGAGACTTGGGACAAAACAGTAGCAGATGACCTCTGGCCCGTGTAACTTGTGCTTCTCCTTAAATGCATTGTTCTTACGCAGCGTGGAGCAAGGTGGGAGCTGGGGTGAGGTGAAAGCTGCCCTTTACCTCTGAGAGAAGTCTCTCTCGTTCCCTTTCTGGGGGCATTAGATCTGTCATGTTGCTCCTTGTTCTGGAACACCCGCTAGCATTCCTCACCCCACCCTCTAACTTCTTGCTCTAGTCAATTAGGTGCTGAACCCATGCCTTCCCATGCATTGACACACAGGGTCTTTCTGCTAAAACGCTATGGACTTGACAAGATTACAGCATTTCTGACTATACATCCAAGCATTATATTTTCAAATATCACCACAACCCTCCTGCACTTACAGCTTAAAATATAAAACAGCTTCTAAAACACCACTGTGTGTGCTCTCCTTTCTAACACCCACCACGCTGGTTGCTTTGTTTTACTGGGCTGCAAACCTGGGAAGAAAACAACTTCTCTGCCTGGAAATTACATGCCTGGGTGTGAGAAACACCAGTGCCTGCAACGTGTGCTTATCTCTCAGACTAGAGACAGAAACTCATTAGCAAACTCGTGCTGTCCCTGGGCCTGTCTGTGCCTCGCAGCAGGATGGCAGAGAGTTGTAGACAACTGAGACGATGTCTGTGAACTTCCCTGACAAAGGATATTTCAGCATGTGTTACCCAGTAAATGCTTTATTAAAAGAGGAATAAACTAGGCTTGATTGAAACCAGACCAAAAGTCTTTCAACCCAGGGCATGAAACAAAGAAGCAATGAGCAGAGCGATCCGCATGGGAGGGTTTTCAGAGAAATTCAGGAAAGGTGAATACTGCCTCCTCTCAACTTCCCTGGGAATTCCCAGTTCGCTGCAAGCATCTTGAAAAATCCTGCTCACTCTTTATTCTTTGCATTATAGGAGCACCACAAGCTCTTTGCTAGTCACTGCCCTACTGTGAAATGAGAGCGCATCACTGTGCTGACGAACTTCCAGGTTGTGGCTGGCTCAGGTCTCCAGGGGGAACCTGGGCAGAGATGCTGACTTGTCCAGCATTGCTCAGTCAGTGGCAAGCTATGAGCTGTGTCTCTGGCATTTCTCAGCACCTCCCCTCTTTGGGAAGAGATAAGAACCTATCTTTCCAGTACTTACAGTCCTGAAAAATTCAGTAGATGAGAAACCGTAATGGATTAACTGATGCTGGCTAGAGAACGCAGAGGATGACAGTTCAAGGAAGCAGTCTGCTACATGCCATGTCTTTGCTACTTCATTCTGGGTGTCATCATTGACTAATGTCTAATGTAAGTCCTTACCTGGTCAACTGGATGGCCCAGTCAGAGCCCCGATGGCCATCATGTGATGATGGCAGGCTGAGGACTGCAGTTTTCTTGTCAGGGTATGCTTTTGAAGAAAGCAGTTGTTTTTGTGGTTATGTATATATATACACACACATATATATACATGTTGTGAATATTATAATTTGTAATTCTGGGGATTTTGAGAAAACATTTTTACTTGCACAATTAAGGAGCTACGATAAAGATGCTAAAGAGCCCCATATTATGTTGACCAATGAAGCAAATGAAAACATCTCCCAGTCCACTTATGGGCAGCTTATTTGAACGCCTCTGTCCTTAACAGCTTGCTTAAAAGATCCCTACAAAGCATTTCTGTGCTGTGTTGCTGAGAGAAGGTGTCAGAGCAAGAGTACTCTGGCCGCCTGCAGTGTATAAGGATTTTTTGCAGCCCGCTGACAGCTGCCTGGTTTGTAGCCCTGCCTCCTGAGGAGTGTAGCTGTGCTAAGGGCTGAGGGGAAACGAGGGGATGTTGCATCCCGTGATGGATCCTGAGAAATCCCAGGTTGCCCAGAGGATAGCAGTGGTGCTGCACCAGTGGCAGCAGTTGTGCAGGGCTTTCGCCCTTGTCTTCACCCCACATCCCTCAACTTTCAGATTGCCAATCCAGCCCATACAGCAAAATGAAGGGAAGGAGGAAGGAAGTGTGCTAATGGTCCTTGCTTGGTTCCTATTGCTGAGCAGATTACTGCCTACTATTCAGAGCAGGATGGTGTCCTCTGTCTGGGATGATGTCTTCCATTACAGGTGATGGTACAAAGAAGATAGCACAAAATATTTCAAAGGGAGAAAAGAAAGAAAAATCTCCCCCCTGCCCCATGCTGGATGGAATTCGTAGAAGCAGCCCTGCTTCTGTTGAAACCAAGTCTAAAATTCCCCTTAATTTCAGTGCCTGCATTTCAAGCTTGCAATTCTAATACCAAAAAAGGTGTGTGAGTCGTTAGCATTTTATCCATTCTTCCTATAACATCAACAGAGCTGAGCCCAGCTAAAGGTTTGGCAGCAAGCTGCTGAACACTGAGCCCAGCATGGGTACATTACATTTCATTCATTAGAGACATATAAGCTTTGCTTCATGTGGGATTTGTGTAAATACTTGCAGATTCCTTATCTGCAGAAGCTTGCTCCTAGCAAGTTGTTAAGCTCATTAATAGGGCAGAAGGAAGATTGTGCTCCTATAATTTCCAGTTCAATTATTATAGAGTGCACAACATCCTAATTCTACTGCAGTCCAAGACAAAACTCCCACTGGTTTAATGGGGCCAAGATGGCACAAAGTTAATTTCCCAACACAACATAAAAACTGGAAACTCTCCCAGAAGAGTGACTTCAATGGAGTCTGGACCTCAGGAGATGAAACTCTCTGTTGTCTCAGAAAGGCAAATTTTGTACCTTACCAGAAAGATGTTTCTAATGAGGCAGCCATTAGAATAAGGAGCATTGCCATGATACACAGAAAATGTGCTTGATTAATCAGCTAATACAATATAATTTCTGTTGTGCACATAGAGTTTTGACATCACCAGAATGAACTGGGCAACATTTCTTCCCCTGAGGGCAATCACACAGATTTTCACTTTCAGCACTATTATTTCGGCCCACAAGGCATTGGGGAAACATCTTTTCTGAAGTAATATCGTAGTGAAAAGAGACCATTTGGGTTATGTGAAGAGAACAATGCCAGGGTAATGTCATAGAGAGGAACATTTGTGAAGCTGAGATGCAGTGGTCAGTATCTATTTCAGTTACATTAATAAAGACTGCTTCAATTCAAGCAGTGTCCAACCATCAAGTGCCTCTTTACCTGTAGTTTAATTAAATGCCCATTCTTTGGTAGGTTTCCTGCTTATCAGTGATGAAACATCAGAACAATAATTGCTAATATCAGGAAATTTTTCAGAGGCAGGTGAGAGCTGCCTCTTTTTTAATGGTCCAGTGACACCACAGAGGGCTTATTTTTGTTCAGCAGGGCCAGGAAATTATTATCATAAAACATGACGGAAAAGGCGGACAGATCTTCCAGCAAGCAGGTTTTGAAAACCAGTTGAACTGAACCCTCTTTTCATTACATAAAGTCTCATCCATCAAAGGTATGACGCATGTTTAAACCAAACACCATGAGTTTCCAGCCTCAAACAAACCTCCATGAGGATCTTGTGGAAGAATAATAGCGGGGTGCCCACTTTCTACAGCCACTGTCATGAATGCTCCTATACATGTGGAAGGACCAAACAGAGACCTTGTGAAAGCAGCGGTGTGGGCCCATGCTGAAGACGCTCCAGTGATAGTAAATCCAGCCTTCCACTTAAACCTCTGGATGCACTCACAACCCAAAATAAAGGCTGCAGATGCATACCTGTAAAGCCAGGAGAGAGGAGAAGAGCCTCCTCTGCTCCCTGCTCCCCCTGCTGCCTCTCCAAGTCACCCTCCTCAGGAATAGTATTTTTATGGCTTCCTTGTTAGAGCAGCAGGGAGAGGAGATGCTGGTGGTAGGAAGATGCGAGGGGGGAAGGGTGGGCATAGTCCAGTCTGTGTTCCAATTAATTTCTAATTATTTATGTCAAGAGGAACAGCTCCATCCATCCAGACAGCTTGCATCCATCTAGACCCTGTGACACACCACACTTCTGTCCGTAAAATATACTCAGACTTGGTTCAGGATTAACTGGAGATGGTGTGCATGGGATGGAGATTGAACCTGTTTTACTCACCTTTCCTGGGGCCTCCAGGTACAAAAAGACATGACTGCATCTCTCTCTTCTCCACACACATTTTTTTTTTAATTATTATTTTTAAGGATCTACCATAGACCTCAGAGCCAGGCTTTGTCAATGCACATGCTAAGCAGGCAGGGCTGGCCACCAGTTTCTGAGCAGCAGGACCTGTTCTGCCCTCCTCAGCCAGCACAGGCATTGCTGCATTGGGTACAGGGAAACCCCTTTTCTTAACCAACATGGGGCAGGCCTGGGAAATCAACCCCATGAGGCAAGTTGTCTGCTGTGGATCCTCTGTGCACCAAATGTCAGCCTTTTGTTGCCTCTTGTGGGCCGGCACATGGGTAGCTGCTAGGAGCTTTGTAAACAGCTGTGCACAGGGTTGCACAAAACAGACTGGAAAGTAGCTTCTTGCTCTAACTTAGCTGTGTTGATTTCTGCTAGCAGCAGTAGAAAAAGCCATCAAACTGACTTTAGTTGCAAAAGCCAAGAGCCTGTCTGTGCTTCTGCAGGGAGCACAGCTATTGACTAGGAAGGTCAATGCTAATGGGGACCCTCTAAGGGCAGAAATTAATACTGAGGCCTTCGGAGAACTTTGCAAATCAATTTCTTCCCTTTCTAAGTCTTTTTTATTCATATACACACAAAATTTACAGTAGTCTTGCATGGTAATTCAGCACTGGAAGGGTATTAGCCATCCCTTATTTTATATAAAAGGACTTAATTTTAACCAGAAGGGGAATGGAGGATTATTTTCGCTAATTAGTCCTGAAAATTATTCACTTTAGACAAGTCACTCTCTCTTTCGGGAATCAACAGGCAGTGTGAAAGTGGTGCTACATCATGCTTCTTGGGCCTCTACAGGATTCAGAAGGGCCCAGGTAAGAAAATTCAGCTGGCTGCATCCATGTCATGGCTGGCCTGGTTATGGGCACCTCTTATTTATACCTCAGCAAGGTATAAGTAACAATGTAATGATTGAAAACATCAGGGCTTCCTCCATCTCATAAAATTGGGAAGAGGGAATAGTTTTGTGTAGTTATTGATTTCCAGCTGCTTAATTAGTGTTTACAATATCTCTCCTTGAAAATAGCCATGTGCATTTCATTCCCTACTTGCTTTTTTAATTTAATCTAATCAATTGTTACACACCTGTTTCCACTTACTTAAAACAAGCATTATCTGTAGCATAACAAATATGAAGCAACATTAAAAGTAATTAATCTTTATCCTTGAAATGTTTCTTTTGGAGTGGTATAATTAAGAACCCAAGCTATAAAAATAATCAGATACCAAGTTTATGCCTTAAACCACCAATAGACACGTAACCTTCTTTTGAACAGTACAGGCAGATTTGAACATAGATGCACAGAAAGGAGAAGTAAGAAAACTCCTAGAACATTTCATAGGAGATTGCAAAAAACCCTTTTCTTTTGCTGAAAGGTGATGCTCTATTAATGAATGCTGGGAAGAGACAACTTCAGAGGACAGCAAGCAGGTATTTCTTAAGCTATGCCAAAGAGAGATGGATAGGCTCCTCTTTGATTTTACCAGGGACCTTATGCCCAAGCACGTATAATACTGTATGCTGATTACTTTCCTAATAAGATGGAGTGACACATCCAGCTAAGTTCCTAGACCTCCTGCTTATCAGGAAAATCTTGAACGAGGCCCAAACCATACGGCAATTAAAAAAACCCGCACACACCCCCTTTTTTTTTTTTTTTTTTTGTTTTCATTTAATGATTTCTGAGCTCTTGCTGGTGCCAAGCATGCCATCCAAAAGTCAGGCAGAGCCAAGGTGCTGGCCCCAACCACCGTCTGCCTTCTGCTGCCCCGGGCTGTAGCATAGCTCTCCCACACCCCCCTGAGAGGAAGAGGGGATGGTGGGCTCACCCCCCAGCATCTTTAAAAAACAGCTTATGGACTCTCCTTTCCCTCTGGAAAGCTTAACCACTAACAAACATTAAGAAGCAACATTAGCCAGAGTTTCACATACATGCTGTTAGCTGATAAACTAAATCAGCAGTACAGGATTAGTGCCTGAGAAGCCCTGTGTTTCATTTAGCCTCTGAGTCTCTCCAGCTGTCTCGGACTTTTGGGGTTCCTACCTGTCTTCCTCTGAGACCTTTATCCTCTTTCCTTGTATGATCTAAAGAGAGTAATTAATTTATTCCTCCAAAGGGCTTCAGTGACTGCGACACCAATTTCACACATTTCATGAGAGTACCCTGCTTGATCATCACTTCCCCTCATGGACCCAGAGAACAAAAGGATAAAGTCCTAAAGACCCCAAATTAAGGTGTGGATTTAAAAAAATATATTATTTCATTTTCCTTCCAAATTTGCATTCCTTATTTCTTTCTTTCAATGTCTGGAAATCCCCAGTGAGTCTGACATAAGTCCCTAACTCGTCTGGTTTCTGCAGAACAGAGTGTTGCCAGATGACGGCTCACGCTTCACTGACGATGTTCTGTCATCTATCGGTGCTAACTATGGATCAGTGTCTGTCTCTACAGCCTTTTTAATAGGTACTTTATTATTTTGACACATTTCCTTCCCTCTTGTTAATCTAGGGATTAGCAGTGACATGTCTAAATTCATGCTTAACTGTGTTAACATTATCCCTCTTGTATTGAATTTGCTGCGATCTCACAGTGCTAGCTGCCTAGCAGAAGACCAACGCATCCTCTTGCTTAAATATTCCCACTGAGACTCTCTGAGGTTGTCTTTGTGGACTCTAAAGCTTTACCTGACAGGTTGGCTGCAATACAGAGCACAACAAAAGACTGAATCTGAGAGGAAATGATAAAAAAATAATCAGTGGAGCTCCCATAGCAGAAGCAAAGAATAAAAGAGTAAAGAAGGAGTAAAACTATAAATTAAGGGGAAAACAGTAACAGAAAAGTGTCTGCACAGTCATACAGCACATGGGGAGAACCATTTAGCCATCTGCCAGTCCCAGCCAGGACTCCTTCTGACCGGATGCTTTGCTGATGTCTATCCCTGGCTTTTCTTCACCACGGATAGGTACCTACTGTCCAGGAGCTGCATCAGGTGGACAAGTAGCATCTGTGACCTTCCCTGCTTTCCTTGTGGATTCCCAGGAAAGACAGAATACCCTTTCCCAACAGCCATTCTGGCACACAAGCAGAGCCCCTAGCATAGGGACCCAGGCTTCCCACTTTTCCTGTTTGCAGCCACCCGTATGTTTGATGCTGTGTCCCTCTTTCTGCTTTTCTCCTCAGTCCCCTCTCTTTCCCACTGTGCTCTGTCTCTTCCTCCTGTCTTCATTCTAGCCCCATATCTTTTGTCAACCCTACATCTCCTCCTTCTTCCATGTATTTATTTTTTGACTTTGATAAGGAGAAGAGACTGCACATTTTCCATAACATTTCCAGTGACGATAGAGGAATACTTATAATTGAATAAAGACTTGGATTTGGCAAGGGTTGAACTTTGAGAAAAGACTCGGAAGAGAGAAAATAGCTTGAGGGAGAGCATTTGTTTGCAGGCTATGATGATTCTGCTCAAAATTCGTAAGGACTCTTGGCTCTCTTCTAGGATATTTCTAATAGAAGAGGGCAACAGCTTCAGACAGCTCTTTCCAGTGAGATTGGAGAATGGCAGCAGAAATGAGTAGCTATAATAAAGCTGACTTTGTAAATTGGACTGGAAGAGAAAATTCCCTGGAATTTCCAAAAACTTCAGAAAGAAATGTACAAAGGTGAAAACCCGGAAAACTTTTGTTGGCATCCAGCTAGATTTGGGTGGAAAAGATTAAGGGGATGGAGAAACTGCCTGGAGAGAAAAGACTAAAGGGGCTGGGACTCTTCGGTTTGCAGATGCTCAGCTCCTCAGGGTTATAGAATTAGGGAAGTGGTGGAGGTGAATGCAGACCGCTTTTTTGCACCAAATCCTGCAGTTCTAGAGCTAGGGGCCATTCATCAAAAGTAGGAGACCAGTTTAAAACTGATTAAACAAAAGAGTTCACATAGCAAGTAGCAAATTTCTGGACTTTGTTTCCACAGGAAATAGTGGGAGCTCATGGTAGGAGGGTAC
The DNA here is from genome assembly GCA_013401315.1 of Balaeniceps rex. NCBI lineage: Eukaryota > Metazoa > Chordata > Aves > Pelecaniformes > Balaenicipitidae > Balaeniceps > Balaeniceps rex. Next base: position 42,339 of record VYZW01013719.1, on the reverse strand, counting down.
AAGAAAAGTTAGACATGTTAATGGGCAAGAAGGCAGGCTAGTCCCTCTTTGAGTGGGATGTTGGATTAGCTGATCTCAAGAGGTCCTTCTCAACCCGTCTTCCTGTGATTCTGTAACATTAACAGATACTAATGGGGACAGGCAGAAACAGACATTCTAATGTCCCTTATCCAACCGTTGTGGCTGCTGGGGACATATGAAGAGAGCAGCCTGCAAAAAAGGTAGTCAGGCTCTCCCTGAAAAACATTTCCTAGTTTCTCTGTCAAAGATATAGTCCTGTCACAGGTGGTCTGGCCCTGTAGCCCATTTCTTATGTTCTTAACCGCTGGGTGCTGTATCGAGAACTTGGATAGCCTTAAACTGACTGTTCTTCCATGCTTTGGCTTACTCTGACTGTGGTCCTTAACCCTTTTGCTAGTCTGTGATCCTGAAGTGCTCGTAAGTGTCCTTGGGAAGAGCAACAAGTGAATTTATTTCCCCAAGTTTCTGAGTGAAGGCTAAGTCAGCTTACTTGTTTCATTGAAGGAACTCTACATATTGGCCTAATACATTTGGGCTACCTTTAAACAGGTGAATCTACACATAGATGAACTTCTGCTTCATCCCTCCTTTGTCTAGTTTCAGGTCTCATTTCACGTCCCCCATTTTCATTATACCTGCTCAACTGTTGCTCTTTCTCCATTTCTTTCTATGTCTGCCCTTTGTTTTCAGATTCTCCTGTCCCATCCACAGCTACAGCATTTCCCCCGTGCTGCTCACAAGCCCCTTCGTTCACCTCCTGCCTGGTGACTACTGCATGCACTGGTAGTCAGCCCAGCTGCTGTGTGCTTTGGCAGCAATTGCTTCCCAGTGCCCATGGGCTTGCTAAGCAACATCTGGATACAACCTGCTGACGCCATGAGGCTATCACATCAGCTCCCAGAATGAGAGCTCTTTGGCACTAGCTGGTCCAAATTTCCCTGGATATCTCACTCCAGCTCCCCTCCATCCTCAGCCACACACACACTCTGTGGGTTAGCTCAGCAGGAAACCCAATCCTGAGAAAGACGCCTCTCACATTTGCCTGGCCTGGTTTGGGATGACTCGGGTGCCCTTGCTTCCACTTCTCTATTTGTTAAATGGGACAAGGATGTGAGGAGTCCAGTCTACCCCGCTTCCAACATGCTCTGCTCTGATTAGAGCGACCCTAGATCTGGAACAGCTCTCCTGATGTAACGAGAGTAACATTTTCTCATTATTGCTATTCCTTGTAGATCAAAAATTAAGGGCAGTGGAGCCCTTATGCAGGACATTACAGAAGTGTCACTGATACAATAGACCCTAGTTTTCAAGTAACTAGGTTTTTCTTTTTTTTCCTAAGTGACTATAACTATTTCCTACTCCCCATAATTTCTCTCTCTGTTGGTAGCTTAAAAAAACCTCTGGAAAGTCCAGGCAACCTTTAAAAAGCTAATTCACCAGCAAGATAATACTTAACTACAGACATTTCTCCCCCCACACACCTTGCTTCACAGTAGGTCTACAATAGCTTGACTTGAGTTGTCAGTTGGGAAGGAAGTTCTACTTGTTGTGAAAGGTGTATCTTACTATAACTTCACAGACTGAGAGCTGACCTAAAGCAATTTCCCAAAAATTCGTACAGTGAAATTGAAATGGGATGGAGTATGGGAATGTCAAGGCGAGCGCCAGTTTTCTTCGCCACCCAGGACCTTCATCCTGCTCCTTTTTGTGACCCCTGGCAGCCTGCCACCCTTGGCAGATGCTTGCTTTACCTGAAGTCCCTCTAATAAATACTTATGCAGCCATTCCTGGAGGCAGCTGGCTAAGCAGAGAGCACAGAAGAGCAGGAATATTTCACCTGTCTGTATTTGCAGAAGCCTTTTGCAGGTGACAGGGCCAGAGCTTGCCAGTGACATGCAAGGGATACATGTGTCAACATATTCAGGTGAGGCCCCAGGGAGCCGTCACACTCTCTTAGGATAAGAGGTGGAGAAAAAAAAACCTTCTTAGCTCCTGACTTTTGGTCTCTCCTGCTTCTTGCCTCCTCACTACTTCTGTGACTATCATCAGCTGTATGCTCTAATGTCCTAGCAGGCTTATTTTGTATTTTAATGGCGGAGGGGGGGAAATCAGGAAAAGACTGCCTGTGTTCTGCATTATTTGTCATGGTAATAAATGTTTCTCATATTAAGGTTGAATAGCCTCAACGGGACACACCTGTGTCCCTCTTACTAGCTGTGATCTGTGCTAATTGAGTGAGTGATGCACCCATTGAAAGACAATGGAAAAGAATGAAATGAAGATGGATGAATTCAAATGCACCTCTCTAGCAAGGTGAGAACAGTGTTGTTTCACATTCTTTTAATTCCTGGAAGTCTCAGATGTTCTGATTCAAAATTGCCTTTTTGTTCATGCTTCAGCCTCTTTTAGCTGTATCCATTTCTACAGGGAAGATCAAAATGTTGTTTCTGGAGCAGAGGGAGTTAAAACAGTCAACAGCCTTTTATAAAGTGACACTGCAGCTGTTTCTTAAGTAGCAATGGATCTTAATGAAAGGCTGCTCATAAAATTATTATCGCAGCAGCAAGTAGAGGTCCCAACTGATATTAGGCCCCTATTGTGCCAGGCACTGTATGAACACATTAGGAGAGAATAACTTCTCTGCGAGGAATTTAAAACCTCATTAGATACGACAGAAAGAAGCTGTGCCAGGAATAAGGGTCCCCACAGGGTAAAGAAAAAGGCCCTGGTCACAGGGAAAATGCATGGTAGAGCCCCGAATAAGACACCAGGTTCTTGCTCCCCAGGCTCGCTGGCAGCCCAAGAGGAGAAAGTCCTAGTCATATCTAGCAGCTCAGGACCAGTTTATTCCTATTGGTTGAGGCCAAGATTTGAGACTCTTTTTTTTTTTTTTTTCCAAACACAGATTCCAGTCCTGCAGAGGGCAAGCTCTGGGCCTGACCTGGGGCACCTCATCACCACGCACTGGGATGCAATTCGGAGGCAGCATGCCCAGATTGCGTAGAGCTGGGCTGTGCATCCAGCGGGAGGTCAGCACCACGTTTAAAGCAGCCGTGCCCATGTTATTTGGCTGTCACACCTCCTCTCCCGAGCCCTGCCTTCTTCTAAGCCAGTGTCAAATCTTCTTTGGACTTAAAGTTGGAAGGGGCTGAACTCCCAAGATAGTACTTTTCTTGGATTCTGTTGGAAGCATTGACAATTAGGCAACTGATGCATTAACATGCCAGAGAGGCTCTGATGTTTATTTATGTGCTGCTCTCGAGGGTTTAGTGAATTGATGCCTGGTAAAGCAGCTAATGGGAGCCCTTGGCAGGGTACCTTAGATGGATTTCCTTATTATCTCTCTAGATTTTATACTCTCTAGCAAAATCAATATTCAAGCTGGTGCACAATGCAGCCTCTTATAGCTTCAGGGTTTAAAGATTTATGGGGCAGCAGGGAAAACAAATGAAGGCAAAAGACAATGACAAAAGAAGTAAAATCCAAGTGACACAACTTGCTACTGAACTAGGGTGGGCAAAAGCAGTCATTATTTTTTGAATTTTCTATCTTTGTTAGGGAACCATTTTTTAACTGAGTTCCCCTGCCGCCCCCCCTCCTTTATTCCCTCCTGCTTTGGTGAGGCTGCACGTTGCCCTTGCACTCCAGAAATTGTGACCAGGGCAAGGGAAGTGCTGAGCCTTTAACAGGGAGTTACAAGGATTTCAGGCAGCAGTTTTAGGTTTCTGCAGGCAAGAGATGCCGAAAGAGCACTGGAGAGCAGGGAGAAGAACCACCACTGTAACATACCTACACCCTATGCATCTTACCCTTTTCCATAGCAGGTCTGAGCTATATTACATGGCTCTTTGTGGGGCCTCAACAGTCATGTGAAACAGAGCCAATGGTTCTACCTGTTTCAGTTTTGGAGAGGTGGAATACGGAGGAAAACAGTCTTTAGCTCAAATACTTCCATTTCTCCACCTACTCTTTTTCCTTTTTTTTCATTTTCCTTTTTTTTTTTCAAAAGCCTGCGGTGTCACAGCGCCAGTTTTCTTCAGATTTCAAACTTGCAAACTGCCTAACACTAATGCTTTTCACAAGTAATGTAGCCCCCTCCCCACCCCAAGATATGACCCGCTGCCTTGTGAGCCTGCAAGCTAATTTGTATGGTTCTAGCTAGCTAGAGCAATTATGATACTCAATCAGATATGTTATTATTTCATTAATTCTGTGGAGTTGTCATTAAGATTCCTACCACATTTGCTTATGACTGCCCTAAAGGGAAATAAAGGATAGATTTTAAAAGGTTGGTAACACTGTGAGATTAAGCGGGTGCACAGCTGGCTCCCTTACTCACCATGCTACCCCCGGACTTTCCTGATCACAAAATTACCGTGTTTTCTTTTCTCTCCCATCTTCAACAGCAGCATTATGAGGCTTAGTCCAGCCATCCTTGTAACATGCTTGGAGGAGTTATGAAGTGAAATATCGCTTGTTGCGTTCTAGGATAAGTCAGAAGATTTTTCCTTTTCCCAATGCTTGGTATGTTTTTTATTGGTACAAGGTTACAGCTTAACTGTTAAAACAACATTGAGGGTTTGAAAGGTTATCTAGCTATACATGCAAACAAGTTCAAGGTAACAGTATTTGTGGGTGTCTAAGTGTTGCATATGGGGGAACCCTAGCTTGTCCATAGCTTGCACAATATTATTTTATAATTAAATTGAAATGAGGAATGGGATTGCACATACCAATCATCTAGAGACTATTCAAACAGGAAAGTTTTGTTAGTAGGAGTCAGATTCAGTTCTGGTTGCGAATACAAATGGTAGAATTCAAATAGCGCCAGAAGTCCCTCATGATCTTTCTAATCAAGAAGAGCTGCCACCTGCCGATGCAGTCTTCTGTACACATGGACGTAACACAGGCAGACAGTGGTTGCAGCATCACATACCTACAGAGCTTTTATGCATCATGCTGCAGTGACACTCGCAAAAAACATCTTACTTCATGGGAGGAATCCCGGCCCTGGTGCAGCTGAAGTAAGGAAGCTTCTTAGCCATCTTCTCTTCCAGGAGACCTTCAGCACCGGCATCATTGTACATCCTTTACCATGCTCTTTATTTGCCTTCCTCCACAAACTGAGGTACAACATCTGCAAGTGCAGTTCATAAGACAGTGGAGAGAGGAAATACTAAGCCAAATTTATTGCTCGTTCCACCAAAACTTAGGTGAAGGATGCTTTGGTCCTGTTTGCATGCTGCCTGAAGATACTGTAACAGTCACAAATCTTGACACGTAAACTCTTAAACACTTGATAGGGTGGAAGTGGTGTACAAATCCCATGCGGGGTCTCAAGAAAGGGGCAAATTTCAACCAGTAAAATTCATGGCCCAGCAAGCTGTGGAGGATCTTGTCAGTTCCTATGTTATGTACTTCTCTCCCCCAATCATTTTATTACCCTGAACATCTGTGGAAACGTGGAGGTGCAGGGAGCCTCGAGGCTGCTCAGCATGTTTGACTTCATTTTCTCCTTAAACATGTGCAAATGCTACTTCTATTTGCACCTTAGCAGAGCTGTGATTTGCAACACCAAAGCCTAAATGACACCTAAGATCCCTCCAGAGCATTAAACAAACAAGCCAGTAGGACATCTCATAGTCTGGGAAGTGCTAAATTGAAAGCAGTAGTACAAACTGCACTGCTTTGAAAATGAACCAGTTGAATTTCTTTGCTGTGATCCAAACCCGAGAGATCTTTTCTCATGGCTTTTTCTGCATGAATCCAGGCTCTGCGCACTCCCCAGAATACTGAACCACGATTCTGATTCAAGGTTTATAATGTAGAAAATCTTGTGCTTCTAATCATATTTTGTTTTTAATTGGATTTATATGAAGCAAATATGAAAGGAAGAGGACTATCCACAGTAATAGTTTGACGGAGCGAGTATTTAACATTTTATACACTGTCAGTCAGCTGCTGGTTTGATACTGACAGTAGATACAAGCCTCATAAAACTAGTCAGAGGCAAGTTAGTAGCAAGTTAAAAGGTAGAAAGTGGCTAGGACTATACAAGGTAGTTTGGTGTTGAGGATTAATATGGATTGAAGGACGGTGTTAAAATAACTGGCTATAAGGAGAGTACCTTCTAGTGGTATCTCCTGGACTGTCTGCAAGATCTTAAGTTTCTTCTCAAAAACAAGCCCTCTCCTCTTCCTTTTAAATGACTTTGCAAAGAACAGCCCTATCCCATGTGATTGCCAATAGGAGCGTACAAGGTTTTGCAATCACAGAATAGCAAAATACATAGCGCCTCTCTCTGAAACATCCTTTAAAAATGCCTGCTTTTCTGGCCAGTCATCTCATTGCAAATGAAACTGCGGTGATCAGAGCCTTCTATAATGCACTGTTGTGTTCATTTGTTTCTGTGATATACCATGCATTTCAGGAAAAAGGCCACAATTATTAACAACAAAATCCATCAGTCTGTCCTCCATCAGTCCTTTCCTTCTGCTGAATCATTACCTAAAGAATTTTGGAAAGATTTCTTCAACTGGAAAAAAGGAAAAAAGTGTTATTTTCTTTGTATCTTGAGAAAATGACCAAGACTAGTCTTAAAAGGAAATAGGTGCAAAAGATGACAAACCGTGATCTCAAATATTTCAATTCCTTGTTCCTCACTGCCTATGGTTCTCATTCTTTGATTTGTGTGCTAAAGAACTTGATTCTGCTTGATAATATCAGTGGTAATATCGACGTAAATCAAGCAAGTAGTGTAAGACTACAATGAAGAGCATTCCCTCCTATGGTGTTTACATGAAGTTTATGCAGAATTTAACCCTAGTTGTTCATTTAAGAGAATGATCAATCCTTTAAAAATTGGGACACATGCTTAGGTGGAAGACACCATTAAATGATAAGGCAGCTTTCTGAGAGATTTTTCTAGGCATATTCTATACTCAGAAAGGCAGGCAAACAATTTTTTACAGTTACATTGTGAGATCAGATCAGTCAGAAATGCTGACTTTGAATTTCTTCAGAAAAACAACAAACCTTCCAGTTCACTGCCTTGACTGCCCTTGTAAAGCTGGATAATTGTCTCTGCAAATTGAAGCCATAAATTACTAATTTCACACCATGGGAGAGGGTTGAATATACTAATTAGTCAAACAGTTGCATTCAATGTTCAAGCAAGCCAGGCAAATACCATCCAGGTATTTATACGTTCTTCTCTCTGGAGCATCTAGATCACTGCTACAGCTTACTGAGAAATACCAAGGCAGGTCCAGTCCCAGTTCTACCTGTGTTACCTATGCAGACTGAAAGTGCCCTGAAACACAGGCTCCATCCCTTCGGATGAACTCACGGCTTAGTAGGAAAAGGTCCTGACCTAGGCTGTGGCAATGAGACACAGAATAGTAAAACCCTGTTGCAGGTCAGCGATCCCTCCCACTTAAAACCTTGAGGATGAGACTGAAACATCTCCTTACATTGTGTAAAAACTCCTTAAAGCCCATTTTTGCTTGGGGAGGTCCTTTTATTTCCTTTTTACTGGTGGAGATCTCCTGGGTGTCAGACTCTGTTGAATTTGGCTCAGGTGTTGTCCTGGTAGCAAACTGCGTTGGGGGTGCCCTCAACTGCAGGGCAGAAGGTGAGCCTGTTGCTGTGGTGTTTTTGCTAGGAGCTTCTTGGAGCACCATTTTTGAGCACCCACTTTGAGGATGCACAGTGTCAGCAGCATCTGGAAATGCGTGTTTATTCTGGGCTTTTCCTTCTCCCTTCCAATCAGAGAGTCCGAGCTCAGAAAACAGATGGGATTGTTCTACTAGTAATTGGTCCAGCTGCTGCAGAGAAAATAGATGGAAAAGCATATTGCAGTAATAAAAATATAATAAAAGGAATCAAGCAGGATACACAAGAGTATATGAAGCATGCCTGCTTCTACTGCGTGGTCCGAAGAAGACATGCGGTATCTGGCAAAAGAGATGTTGCCATAAAAAGGAGGAGAAAGGCCTAAAGGACGTTTTATTGC
>VYZW01013719.1:3351-34186 GCA_013401315.1 Balaeniceps rex | reverse complement strand
AACAGACAGATCTAATTGCCTAATGGAAAATCTCCAAATGGACTTCAGTCTGTGACCATTGCAGTCTTGACCCTCTAACCCAAGTTTTTCAGGGAAGAATCAAAGACAAGTACCTGATCCCCTGATCATGTTTTCTTTACCTTTCCTTACCAAATGGAGAGCTGTTCCAGAAAAGAACCAGACCAGTAACCATTTATCAGTAACTCTGTAGGCTGACTGCCTGTCACTTTATTCTGGAAATCACGGGACCTTTATAGAGCAGAGGAGAGTACAGTCACTTCTGTAAGTATTGGCACTTTTCCTGGGTGGCTGAGCTCAAGCAGCATAGTCAAAGAGAAAGAGTCAAAGATGTAAACCATAAGTCTGTTATCGGAAATCCTCCTATTCTTGGCGCCAAAAGGTTTATTCAGATGTACCTCAGAGTTAACACTTTGAACACTGAATAGCAGGACAGACTTTAAACTCTCCCTACACGACCCAGAGCAGTGGCTTGTGCAACGTACCAGAAGGATGCCCTCCCTGACCTGGCAAGCTTGATCATTCAGCTGAAATTCCAGCTCTGCAACCTCCTGACGAACAGCTTGCCGTAAGAGTTGCAGGTGTCTGCCTTCCTCCCTGTAGAAACAGCAGTGAAAGCACACTCGAATGAGCAGTGAACACCCTCCTCTTCCTCAGGCCCAACATAATGCCTGTATCTCCCTCTGTTACGGTCTTGTTTTTACCCATGATCACAGGATACCTTACAAAATAATAAATAACAGCCCTTGTCTGCATGACTCTCATTTCTTTGATTATCCTAGTTGCAAGATCAAACACGTTGTAGTTGCAGAGCCAGCTTGAGTCTGGGCAGGTTTATCACTTCTGATTTATTGCCAGCCCAAAGACTGCATAAATGCCCTACTTTCAGGCAGCTCAAGACTGGAAGCCCCTAGTAACTTTCTGTGAACTTGAGGCTTCTTGGTAATCCCTGTGAACTTGGGCTGAGTCCATGAAGAGCTAGTTCAATTTTTCCTGTATCATCACCCCATTGATCATGAGCACTAAGTACATGGCCTAAGGGGACTGATTTGTCAGATATCACTCCCACCTCCTTCCCTGAACCCAGCATTGACCTGGGACACCAAGCTCCAGCTGACTGAGATCTGTTCCTGTGTTCTTATTGCTATTAAAACATAATAGTTGCACACTAAAAATCTAGCCTGCATCTATGGAGCAATCTTCCCCTTCAAAATGCTTGTGTTTAAGAGCCTTGAACACTGTGGAGAGAAGCTGGACTTTCCTCTGAGCAAAAATCACATCACAATACATTTCTCCTCCACTTGTGGGATGCCCATAGCTGTACCTCACTGACCAGAAGCCCTGTGGTAACACCAGTGACCGGCCATGTTGCATGTGCCCACGGGCTGTTGTTGATCCTAGCTTTGGATTTAGGTAAGTGTGTTGGGCTGCCATTACCTTCCTTCATCTGGCATCGCGCCGGAAAACAGCACCTGCTGTTCGGTCAGGTGTTGTTCAATCTCATCCAGCTTCTCCTGGAAGTGCTGGCAGGAGCTCTTCATCGCTTCTATTTCATGGAGGGTACGCTACACAGAAAAGCAAGAAGACACCCCACTTTACTACTTTTCTTTGAGCACTTCCATGTCGAGTGTGTTTGAGGCTGACAGCCTGAACAGCATGGGTCCTCCTCTTACCTGCACAACAGGGACTCTGTGAGCAGCTGCTGTGAAAGTCCAGATGGCACTTCAACTGAGTTTGCTCTGGGTGCATCAGTTGCATCCCAGTCACCACCTTTTCTCCTAAAGCATGTAGGATTAAGTGCTGGCACTACTCGAGCCGGTGAGAATTTAATTTTTGCCATTGAAGAGGAAAAGGACTTTGATCAAAGATCTGGCACAATGTGCCAAATTCTGATGTTATTGCACTGTTGTCAGACATTATATTTGAGCAGGGTGAGTTGCTATAGGTTAATGGTAGGTTAAATTACTGTCCACTGGAAGTTAGAAACTGTTTTGAAAAGGAGAAAGAGGGAGAGAGGGAGAGAGGGAAGATATATAAGAACTATGAGAAGGAAAAGTATCTTTCCTGATGGTTTCTGCTGTTACATGACAATTTCTCATCTATTACCAGCTAGAAACCTAGAATTGGATTTATCTAACCAAATGCAGACATTTACTGCAACAGATGTACATGCAAGTACTGCAGCAGAGCAAATGATCTGATCCAAAAGTAGACATCTGTAACAGGTGAGAGAATCTATGCCATTAACTGTGACCATTACTCTTCACTGAGAGAAGGTATCTAGTATGACTGATCATCTACGTCTACCCTGATGTAGACACCTACACCAGGAATGTCTCAAGGCAGGGGAGATGAATGAGCAGGAATGGTACATCAAAATTATACAAAGATTTGCAAGTTACTACTTTGTAGCATAGGGCTAACACAATGGCAGCCCACTAGTGACATTGGAATGTCTATGTTTCTAGTCACATTAAAGGCTTTTCCTTGACTTTTCTCACCTTGTTCAGGGCGGTAATGCAGACAGCATCATCCAAATAATTTTGGAGACAATACCATCTGCCTTCTGAAACTTATGGTTTACATCTTTGACTCTTTCTCTTTGACTATGCTGCTTGAGCTCAGCCACCCAGGAAAAGTGCCAATACTTACAGAAGTGACTGTACTATTACATTGAAACTGCTCTGAGTGCAAGAAGGTGTTTGGCACGTTCCCATTCTTGGCAGATTTTGGTCTCTTGTAAGCCATGGGAAGACAGCGTAGAAACCTGCACTCCACTGCTGACCACTGTAACTGATAGGGAACAAGAGGCACATTTGCAAAGCATAGAAATGTCCAATCTCTTTGGATTCCTGCAATCATATCCTTCGATGATCTCTTCATGTTTGTGTGCTTGAATGTGTCCCTCAGTCCCAGCAAGGCCTGAAACATGAGGAAGCCCTCCCTGCTGGGGGATCAGCCTCAGCTAGAGGGCAAAAGATGCTACCCATGCATTTGAGAAATCTCATTCTGAATCTCCATTTCAATGCAGCCACTATGTCAGACACACTCCTGATGTGTATGACCCAGGGAGAAACCATCCCATAGCAGCAAATTAAAAAATCTAGCCCCAACAGCCATGGGATTGCACCAGAATGGACTAATTAGAGACTTAACAGTGGTTTGATAGGGCCAGTCCTGTGACTGCAGCAGAGGTGAGCTCTCCTAAGTGTCCATGTGGAGCTCAGCTGGTGCTCTTAATGCTGTGGATCAGGGCAGCAATTGCACCCCACTGAGGCAGTCAGATGGGTTATGAGCACCTTCAGATTAAGTGTTAGCTGATTGCTCATTTGCCCCCACCCCAAACTTTAATCTTGATCCTCAGACAGTTTGCTTGTTCCTAGATGGGAGTGTGTGTCGTGCAAGTGAGCAGTGCCCACATAGTAATCATGATTTCTTTTACGCACTGCCAAATCTGAGCAGAGTGAGGACTTCTAGCCATCAAAAAAGCATGCCCAAATGAGCTTGAAGAGCTCCTGTCATTTAGGTCACTAGGGAGAAGCCAATGGGCCACAGACAAATTTCTAGTTGGTTCCTCAAGGCTAACAAAAATCTGGAAAGCACCATGCGAAAGATACAAGAGGCACAATGTGGGTAGGTTTGGTAAAAAGTCATGTCAGCCCTTATAGATGAGGTATGGGCAGCTCCCCTGGCACTGACTCTGAGCATATCGCAGAGCACAAGTGCACATAGATTTATTCAGAGTTCAGGCTCAGTAAGGATGGAGATGGGACTAACTGTTCCAGGACTACTCATGCAGGACCTTGTTTAAGGTAAGGTGCATGCAAACAGGGTAAATTTACTGTCTAACAGTTGCTCCGTGGTGGTTGCATTCCCTGTGCATGCCCTAAGTAAATGAGATGTAACCTGAGCGAGCTTCTCTCAGTAAAAGATGTAGAAACTATCTTACCTTTAATGCAAAGTACAAACTAGGCATAGCTGTAGTCTCTGCAGAGTAGCTAATACTCAGCGAATTCACTCACTCACTGCACAGTGACTTGGGTGTGCAGCCATATCCCTAGGAACAGATCTCTGATAACAGTACGGTGAAAAGTCTGTTCCTCCCACATTCCCTGTCCGCAGACTAGAGAAGAAAAATCACCATTAGCCCCCGTTAGAAGAGTGATAAAATACTAGTCCATCAATGAGAAAAGGCTTCCCAGTCCAGCATAACGTACTGATTCACTGCCATCTTGTGGCAACAGCAAGATACCTGGCAAAAGGCGTATTTTCCAGTACACTGTTCAAAGACATTGCAGATTTATATATTCAGTGATATGGCAGCTTAAAACTCACCAGTTTCGCTTTTTGGAACTTTCATCTAATAATTTTCTTCCCCAATTTGTACAACAGTTCAAGTTGCATTTCCTTATGAAGAGCAAAGGGAAGAGGAAAAATGGAAACGCCTGTAAACCAGCAGGAGGTATGCTGCTCCTTCCACATTTTTCTCAGGACGCAAAAGCCACTCCTGACTCCCTTCTGTGCTTTCTTCCCCAACACACCCTGAGCCTTTCACAGCTTTGGGGAACTCTCAGCAATTCTGAGCAAAGAAATAAAAATCTGGTGACTTTTTACTATCGGTATTTTTATTGCAAATATTCATCTTAGCGGGACTTTAGGTTTAAGGCAAGCTTCTTATTCTGTCATGGTAAAATGGCTTGAGGCTCTGAGAAGTTGCAATTCACTTTGATTTAGAGCAGTTTGGCTTATGGTATGTATCTGGGTGTTCACAGTTAGTCTGTAAAAAACACTAAATAATATAACCTAAATGAGTTCTCAGTAAAAGAGGATTACACTAAATCATATAACCTTGCATTTTCTGCAGTACAGTAAGTTACTCAGTTACTGTAACTCAGCTGATTCACAGGAACTCACTGAAACTCATTCTCATCTCTCAGCTCTTCATTTGACCTGTAACCTTTATCAACCAGTTTGCAGTAACCTTATTAAGACTGAAGTGATGTACATAAGTTACTAAAAGAAGCAGCCCAACAAAACTGAAGGTACACAGATACGTTTGCCATTTTTGTCCAGAATGGAATGCTTCTTTCCTCATCCATTTTCTCAGTTACATTCCCAAGATACGTCTCACGAAAGAAGCAAGCATAGCAGGAGAGAAAAGGAAAAGGCAGCTTGTGCATTTAGCTCATAAGTGTGTCAGCTGTCCACGTATATGAAGAAATGTACTCACCGGAGCAAGATTACACACTGCAGTGTCCTGTAGGAGCATCAGCGTTTTCAAGAGCTGCAGCTCGGTAGAGGCATGGTTTAAGCAGCAGCCCACAGGGCGATGGGGAGAGACACCCACAGGGAAGGTCCACAGGCAGCAGCCGTGGCAGCAGCAGCAGTGACAGCAGTAGCAGTGACAGCAGTGACTGCCCTGCACACCCCCAGCACCAGAGGCTTCACCCCAGTAGTGTGACCTGTATTTGCCACAAAGCATGGTGTCAAGAGAGGCTGATTTTTTCAGGTGACTGTGGGGTGGATGAAGCAGTGGTGGCCACCTGGGTTTCCTGGCATGGATGTCAGTTTGGCTGGAGGCTTCAGTGGTCTGCTTCACACCATCCTTCGAAACCCCTGGGTCTGACTGTGTGAGAGGACCACTCTCAGAGTGGTGCACTAACATGTCAGAGAAGTCTACAAGATCTTCCCTGGCAAGGCTCTCACTGACAGGAACATTTTGCCCTGTGCACTTCACCCTTGAAGTAAACTCCAGCCCTGAAGACATCTGAACAGTAACAGATTTCAGAGGAGCAGAAGCCATTTCACCATTTGGGACAGTGTCTCCCGGTTCTGATTTGTTGGCACCTAACATCTCCCCTACGCTACCAGTCTCTTGACCTTCAGATGAACTTAATCCAGGCCCTTCCGCTAGGCAGGAGGGATGCCTCTGAGATACTTGCAGAGAACATCTTGAAGTGGCACTGCTCCCACTGTGCTCTGCTGAGCCCCGCTGCGGAGCTTCTGGGAGCCCTGTTTTAGGGAAGCATCTTGTATTTTTTGAATCACCATCCATTTTGCAGACCTTCTGCCCGTTTGTCACCTCGTTCACTGCAAGCAGGGTACCATCTTCGCTGGCCACTTCCACTCCCCACCAAGGTCCTTTAACATGTCCTGTATGACCTCGATGGGCACTTTCATGACTTTCAATCAGGCACCTCTCACCTTCACGTTCGCCTCTGATTTTGCTCTCACTGATGACTGCAGGGTTTATATTGCTCCATTCAATGGAGGTTACATTCACCTTTTCGTGTTGTGTACTAAAATATAAATGATGATCAAATCTTGAGGAGCTAGGATCTCCTTCATCCTGAGTATCACCCTGAAAACAAGGACTATGCTCTTTTATGTACTCCTCTTTTTCCAGTTGCTTTCTTCCAGTTTTATCCTGTTTCTTGTCCCTGTCACATAACATTTCTTGTACAAAAGTCTGTGGCTCAGCATTATAGGCCTGATACTTGCCATTTTCTGCAGTCAGCAGCGGATGAGTCTCTTCTCCCTGGTCACTGCATGCTTTTGTTGATCTAGGTACCATCAAAATGTTTTCACAAGCTGTGAGGAAGACCTTAGCAACACAATCATCTGGCTTTTGTTGAAAATCTTGATTTAACATAGGAAAAACTGTCCTATGTGACAGAGCTGTTTCTTCATTCTGGATATCAGAAATAAAATTAATCTTTCCTGACAAAGATGCATTCTGAAGGGGGGAAAAAAAAAAGAGGAATTGAAATACTACCTCTGTTCTATCACACTGGGTTGGTCACCACTATTTTGCCCTGGGCACCCCCAGGACATCTTTAAATACATCTTTAAATACCCAATGAACCAAAAAATCAAAGATTCTTGTAATATGTCTTCTCTAACGCCTGTAAACTTGCACAAATCTTGCATTAGTGTGGTGGAAGAGTTGCACAAAGTTCTGAGAAAGCTTCTCACCTTCTGAGGTTTTCTAGGACAATGAATTTGTTTTCATGAAGCTTTCACAACTCAATTATTTTTTTTATGTCACTTGTGCCAGGGTTACAGAGTTTCATAGACCTACTGATGACTATTGATCATTTCTTACTTGCAAAACTACAGGTTCTGGCGGCTCCTCCATGAACCCACTGCTGTCTGACTGGCAGCTGCTTGTTCTTGTCACCATCACCTCTGCTGGGCAAAACGAAAGGATAAGAAAAATCAGAAAGACAGACAGAAAGCAGTACCCAGCCAAAATTAACATAGAGCTAAGCAGGGGCACCTTAAGTGTACATTTCTGGAAATATTCTTGATCCTGGCCAGAAATCTGCAATATAGCTCCAACCAGAAAAAAATAACAAAATGTGCTCAGGATAGCTACTGCTGATGTTAATAAGCGGCGACTTATTCACCAGTGTAATCATCAACTGCAGATTTCAGATTGTGATATATTCACACACCATAGACAATGTAAATAACCTATAAAGCAGCCAACCACTTGTTTTCCTTTGCTAAAAATGTTGACTTTTGATTGTTAGAACTGGCTCAGACCAAGTCTCATTCATAACTATATAGTTTCAATGGCTTCAACCAGGTGACTCCTGCAGGGAAAGGGAGCTGTCCTAGCCTCTCCCTTAGACCAGTTTGTCTCTACTTTGAGGCACTGTGTATCATCTTTGTTGTTTTTTGGTCTGAGGACAGGAAATCACGGTAACAAGCAGAGATGATGTAGGGTTGCATGGCAAGAAGAAGATATTCTAGATTTACTCCAGAGAAGGTTTCTAACCTAGCAGCCACATCATCTGGCTAAATAAATTCTTACCCCAACTTTTGCAATTAAATAAATTATACACCATTAACTAGCCGATTTCATGAATAAAAGCCAAGCCTCTTTAAAAGTACAAATGCCTGAAAGTAAACCCTCAGTTATCCTGTACATCCCAATACCTCTCAGCCCTTGGATAACTTGCACTTTCAGATAACCTTCATCCTCAGATAATGCCCTCATTCTCAGGTAGCTGGCACAAAAACAGAGGTAGAGTTGGGGCAGCAGGGTGAGGGAGTCAGCTGGGGAAGGGAAGGGATGGAGACTGAGACACTCTGGATGCACTTCCTCTCTTGTTCCCTGCATACATAACCGCTACTGAATCCTAGGGCTTTTTATCTTCTGGTGACATCCATGAAAATATGACAATTCACCTAGCAGTTCTGAGATCTGAGTTATTAATTCTCATTTGTGTGAACTGGAAAATGAAAAAAACAAAAAGTCTACAAATTATGTTTTCACACATTAACAGACTATGGGCTTTATTAAATGTATTTTGGGCATCAATTAATGAAAAGCAAACAATCTATTTGTAGGCAGCAACTGTAAAATCAAAACCAAATACCATTTTATGGTTTTTAAATTAATTACTTGCATTGTCAGTCCTGGTATCATCAGCAGCACATCAGTCAGTCAGTCTCTTTCCTATTTCAGATGAGAAATATGTGGTTCCCATCTCACACATTACAAAATCTGCAGTGATGTTGCTGAAAATTGCCTGTTTTGTGGGTGGTCTCAAAACTCATCCTTGCAGTTTCCCACAAACGACATCATGGTTCAGCTTCTCCCCCAGGGAGACTGCTCTACAGCTTCTCTAAACTTTTTTTAAAGCTGTTTCAATTACCCTTTGCATCTTTGCCAGCTGTTGCTTCCAGTGTGTCAGTCTGGCCTATAGTTTTCCATACATAAAAATGAAGAAAGAAAAGCTTAGGAAAAATTTTTAAAAGCTGAAATGTTTCAGCTGCTGTATGTCCAACCAATTTGAGACTCAAATTATTTGAGTCTCAAATACTCAGTTGCATCCTACAATAGTAACAACTGACCTTCAGGCTTTAAAGTTTGCAGAATTAGAAGACCACATTATCTGTTTACCTAGTGTTTAAGGTGCCTGTTTTTCTCCTGAGACACGCAGGCTACCAAAGTAGCTGGCATGCTACAAGAAATTACATGTACAGAAAAAACCCTGTAACTTTTAATGGAAGAGTAAGTGCGGTTAGAATTCATCTTCTGACCTGGTCAAAACCAGGTGGCTGCAGCCAGGTTTGACCCATTTATTACAACAACTGCGATGCATCTGTTCCAACAACAGTCAATTGTATTTGTGTGTTGCAACCACACAGCCTTCCCATCCACATTTACATTCATGCACTAGCTAGGGAACTACCCAAACCATGTGACAGTGGACTCCGGGCTAATCTTTAGGCACAAGGTGAGACATTACAGATTGGACGAAATGTCTGCAGACCAAGTTAATATCACTACAGTTAGGCTACAGAAAGACCTCCATGTGTCTCCCTGGACTTGCCCTGGAAGGAGGTGTGATGTGTGCTCTGCTATCAAGGCTCTCATTGATTAAACATGCAAGGTGTGTACACGAATCAAGGCTCAAAGCACTCTGAAAGGCTGGCTATGTATGTATTTAAAATGGTAATATAATAGGACCTAATGACCATTCTGAGCATAAATCCAGTTTCTAGTTTTTATGTTAGCAAAATAGAAACTTATAAAAGAGAAGAAAAGTATAGTAGAAGGAGAACCATGTCAAGCACAGTTCACTGGTGCTTGTTACTGTGATTTCCTGTCCTCAGACCAAGTAAACACCTTCATCTGAGTTAGGCATCTAATTTGCACCTACCTACATAGTAGATGTGTAATGAACTAATACTCCCAGAGTAAAGGCTTAAATTCCCCATATAGCCAGCGCAAAGCAATGTCTCTGAGGGTCTGAGCTCAGTTCTTTTCCAACTACATTCAGATACCTAATTTAATCATTACATCCCACACTGACTTGCAAGATCCTACCCAGTGTGCCAGGCCCTGACGAAGGTAGGCAGGTGAAGATATGAGTTTTTAAAAGATGAGACGTTTTTCTGACTCTCTAACACTTTATTCAAAGCTAGCCAAAATTCCCCTGATTTCAGTGGAAGTCTGAACTTAAAAAAAGAATTAGTAGAAATTAATATGGGCCTCCAATTCAAGGTCAGGCAAAAAAGCTATGAAGAGATTTTCAAAGTGCTCCCACAAGGACTTGAAGCTGAACAACACACTCCCAGGAGAAACATGGAGCAGGGCTGCTTTGGGAAGGCAGGTTGCACTGCAGGCTGGGGCTGTGCCGAAACCAGATTAAACACGATAGCCTTTTCAATTTGAGGCAGCTCGCTTTAACCTATGTAAATGTAGTTTGGTTTAATGTCTGTATACCAGAGCCAAGTAATGTTTGCATAACAGAGGGTAGCATTTGCGTACCGGGGAAACTGTGTTTTGGGTGAGGAGTGGGCCAATCTATCCCTTCATTTCCTCTTAGTATCCCAAATAGGGATTAAGTGAGACTGCAAATTAGCTCATGCCTGATGCTGTCCTAAGAAGAAATAGAGTTTCTCTCTTTGTGAAATTTTCAGTAATGTTAATAGCTTGCCAATGGCAACAGTACAGTTTTTCTTGGCAGAACCTAATACCCAGCGAGGATACTCATAGACTGAGTTTGTACTAGGAGATTGACTCTTTGCAGGGGTCCAAAGCAAGTCTTTGCTAGGTCTCATAGAACAAATTCCTCTATCTGCCAGGCTTCTGAAAATGTCCAGGCTGGATGCTGGTGGTGGTTTGTCTCAGAATGGACTAGTATCTAAAGCCCTTTCAGCAGTGGCTAAGGTCACCTTAAGGACACCACTTCTTCACAGCAACATTTCCTTATGTTTAAATGAACTAAAGTCTTTTAGCAACTGGAAGATTGTCTTTAGGAGGGATACAAGTTGGCCAAAATTTACATAGTTTATTTTGATGTTTTTAAAATGCTCTTGCCTTTCCTTTTCAAATATGCTTTTTTCTTTTCTGAAAGCAGCCACATTTTTTAATTTGAAAAAGAAAGGCACAAAAAAATGTGTTAAATCACCTGAACATTAAGCAAAACATGTTTTCCTTTCTAGTCTACCCAAACTGCATTTTTCCCTGATCATTTGGTTCAGCCACTGAACCAAAATATCCATTATTCATGTAGCTCTACTCAGTTCTCCTAGTGTGTGGAGACACCCAAACCTGTAGAGATTCTGCAAATACATGCAGAGCATCACACCAAGGAAAGATAAAGTATGTTTGGAGAAGAAGTAGAGACGCAGACCAGTATTCAACTATGAACTAAAAATTACAACTCTGGGCCCTGTGTGGAGAATACATCTGGCTATGCTGGAAAGACGAAACCTGAGAATCACCCCTGAAGACCTTGGTGAGGAAAACCTTGGCTCTTTGCCTTTCTGTGCTAATTGAACTGGGAGAGTTTAGCTCCTGCATCCCATTTCTGTTCTGCCTGAATTTTAAATAAAAATAGGTTAGAGGAACTTACTAATCAGGTTTCTGCTTCATTTTGTATTGTATAAGAAAGTACATGCCTTCCAAATCCCAAAGGTCCCACAGCTTTTCGGCCCTTTACTTGATCAATCCAATTTCATTAAGAGACTTTTTCTCTCCCTTTATTTGCATGCAGAGACAGTGGCTCCCATTTTCAGCAACCGTCAGTGCAGGAACTTTCTGAAACTATCTGGCTCCTAGGTTCACCATTAATGAAAGAATATTCCCCAATTAGTGAAAAAATAAGTGCTGGAGTACAGTTCTATGTTCCTCTGAAGACTCTGCAGCTGGTTTTCTGTGGACTTGGCTGCAAATAACACAACCTCTTGCTAGTTTCCAGCCTAGAGAATACTTGCAAACTGCAAAAGATGCCATGAGAGCTACTGCACTGCTTGTAAATAATAGCACATTTTTGCGTGCCTTTTGAATCACATTAACATCGATGAATATACTTCAATATTTGTTTTTCTACATCATTTGAGTACGTGGGGAAGCATAGGCACAAAAACTTCAAATGCAAGAACATTTGTGCAAATCTGAATTTTAAATTCACAAATTAAAATCTGGACTGCTCATCCTGTCATAAGAAAAAAGCAGAATGGCCAATTGCAACCTAGCAATGCTGTTCAAATTTTAGATATTTTTGTAGCTATTTAAATGTGGCTGGACATCGATGTGGATAAATATTTCTGAAACTATCTGCTACATACACAGGACTAAATAATGCACAGAAGCCACAATTTAGTCAGATATTTTGTAAAATAAAAAGAAGCCTGAAGGACTTAGAATAAGACTTTTCCACTTCACTGTATAAGCAAAGGCATTTTGCAGTGTCTCACACAAAACTCAAGGCATTAACTTAATTACAGCTTAAACACTCAGGCTAAATTCAGCAGGGAAACTAGATTCAGGCTTAAGTCTATGCATAATATTCCCACACCCAGAGTTAAATGGACACAGAAGTATCTCACTGATTGGTCCTTAAGAAGCACGTCTGTTCAACAATAGTTGAATTCAACAATAGTCAAATTCAACAATAGTCGAATTCAACAATAGTCGAACGCAGTAAGAGATGGGGTGAATGAAGGTGACACCATGTCCACAGAAGTGCCAGAACTGAATAGATATTTTATTACATTCTGGATGTGTTGTGTTTTGCTTCTCAAACACAGGCATCAAGTATTCAAAAGTCCTCAGGCCACCAAAGCTGCTCAGCACTACAGCTCTAGTGACAGTGTGTGGAAGATGTGAAGGCTCTGATTCTCAAAAACCTTGCAACATACAAGGCAAAAAAATCAAGAATTTCTGCGCTACATGACAAAAATGGACTTTCAAAAATACATTTTCAAACAGTGCTTTCAAGATAGAAATAGGTTCATTTTGAGTAGTTACTGGATCCTTCCCATTTAGGCATTGCACACTACCTGCTCTGCAAATTGGTAAATCTGTATGTTATCCTTAACAGCACTGCCCTGCTTACGGCATCACACAAAATGATGTTGCAGGACGAGCTGGCTATGTGCTAGAGGAATACATCAGCTGCATGTCACAGTTACAGATGGTCCAGTCCTGTGATGGGAGAACTGCTGAAGCTTACTCCCCTCTCCTGCTACTCAGAGAGGATAGGCACCATCAATTTTAAGTATCACACTCTACTAGATGGCCACTGAGAGCTAATAAAAACTCCCCCCGAAATATGTATTCTGCATAAGCCACAAAGAACCCCTTTTTTTAGTGATGTTACCCAGAACAGTGGGCTTTCTGAAGCTCACTCAACCTTGGTGCACCGGAAGAAATTATTTTGTACAACTTTCAGCATTTCAGGAACAGAAACGTTATTCATATCAGTTCCCATGTATGTGGCAAAACCTGATCCTATGGTAAAGTTCCATAAAATCTGCTTTGTTCCCAGTATACTGTGCTCTCTTTCCTCAGTCTAAGAAGTAGCTCCCCCATAGGCAACTGCATAGGCAACTGTTGACTATGAACTTAAACATTTCACTCAGTGCCACTGAAATCCCAAAGGAAAAGTCTACTCTTAGTCTTTCTTTTAATATTCCTGCACAACTTCTGTAACACTGATTCACTTTCCACGTTGCAGAAACGGTGATGAACAAGCAAACTGAGGTGAGAAAGACCTAGTTTATATTTATTTTCTAGCCAAACGCAATACACAGTTCTACAGCTTGCCCGTAAGAGAGGTCGGTCCAGAACTGCCTGTCACTGGAGCAGGGCTGCAGCGCTGACCCTGTTCTGTACAGCTACAGCTCAGTTTTGTGCTGCATTTCAGGAGAGCAATCACCAGATGGCAGCAGCACATAAACCACAAATTGTGTTTCCAAAGGCCAGCACCAGCACAAACTGGAGTTTTTATCGATGTCCTTCTGCAAATTTTATTTTTCAATGGCATTATAGCAGAAATTAGGTAAACTATCTTATTAGAATAGTCATATTACTTGAAAGCAATTAATACACCCCAAAATGCACTAGATGCAGCAAAAGCTCCTATTCCAAAACAAGCGTAGCTAAGAAATTTGTTTAGCCCTTGCTCCCTTTGAATTGAAGGGGAATTTCATGCCAGCCATCTAACACAGTGTGACTGGGTGAAAATATATTAAAAAAAAAAGCTCTACATAAGGCCATTTCTATTATTAATTGTGCCCCACCATGCTGGCAGGTGCTGTATGAATGGAACAGAACGGTCTATGCTCAGAAGAGCTTACAAGGTGAACAAAACCTGGCTCCTCTGAGGTACTTCCTTCTGCTTGTCAAAGCCCAGTTACCCCAGCTCTCACCCAGTCTGCAATGTTCTTCTCCCCATTACTTTGAGTACCACTGGCATATGGAGGACTTCAGGTATACTTTTCTTTTTGTGGGGGTGAAGCCAGACTCATTGTGAACAAGGGGGGAAAACCCTGCAGCCCCCATGACTGCAACGACCTCGCATGGGACATGAGCGCATGTGTGCTGCACCCCGAGGAGGTGAGACAGGGCCAGGGGGGACGAAAGATGGCAGGCACATATGTCATGTGACAGCTACCGGTATTTTGCTTTGTCTCCACGTTCAGCCTTGCAGTTCTTTACTCGGTTATCTACGGGGTCTGGCTGTCACAGCCATCGTTAGCAGGAGACACGTGTGTAGCTCCAGGGACACTGGGAGCACACACACACCGTGCTTCACGTCCTCCTGCACAGCCTCACGCTCCTCGCCCAGGGCCCGGCTCCCCACAGAGCTCTGGGTGTCCATGTCCCCCTGGGAGGACATTGGCCTAGATGCTCTCCAGATATCAGCCATAAGCACTTGAGGGAACCAGGTCACGGAGCATTAAAGACACAAACTGTGCTGGCCCAGAGCATGACAGAAATAGCTAGGTAGCAAATCTACATCTATCGTCAGAGCTTTCAGCATCAGTCCTCCTCCAAACCACCAGAGGAAAAAAGCAGTTTTGCACCAACTTCCAGCCAAGTTTTTGGCTTAAGATTCAGTGTATAGTATGGTTATGTCTAGCATGCTCGTGGCACAGCACAGCCGGCAGGCAGAGCACAGCAGCCTGGAGCACTGCCCAGGTTGCAAAACCTGTCTGAAAAGCAGGGTGAGAGGGTGCACCGTCAGCTCCCTGATGCTGTGGCTAGACAGCCACTGGTACCTGCACTAGATGCTAGCATGCTTTAAAGCTGGTGCACATATTTACTGATTTAAAACTAACTTCAGTACATCTGCTGTGCACTACAGTCAGCGCCGCAACAGCAGGTATAAATATACTCCTTTGTGAAATGCCTGGGGCTGGTGGGTGGGTGGGTTGGCTCGCTCTTTCACTCTCCTGCATTACAGGTTGTCCTGAGCTTGTGTGTAGAAGGAAGCTTTGGAGAAGAACTGAATTAGCTGATAATATTCTGTTCAGCTACTTATTAAAGAAAAATGAAACCATTTAAAATTTTTTTTTTAATGTTCATTTCCCCTCCTCCCTACCCAAATCAGAGGTGAATATGGGTGAGGGAAGAAGCATGCTTTCTACCTTGTACATCAGTGAAAAGGATGTAATTTCCTACAGTAGTGAACCACCCTGTGCCTCTCTAGAGAGGGTCAGAACTGACATCTGTAGGCTTTGGTAACACAGGTTCACCATCCAGAAGTCTCCACCTTTGCCCCGTTCAAGAATATCCCCAGGACAATTTGGTCCATGACTCTGGAAATCCTCCCTTTAATAGGTTGACTGGAGCTACAGAAAGTATTTAAAGTAGCTGGGGGCAAAGGTCATGTCAGGTTTGGTAATACAGATTGACATCGTGAATCTCCCACGCTGTTGCTGAGAGCGACGGATGCACCCCTGCAACCTGCTGTGCTCAAAAGCAAGGTGGCTGCCTTCCCTGAGAGTCAGAGCTTCCTGTCGTCTCCTGCCTGTCCTACACAAGAACACACTGCCCTAGAAATGATAAAAGTATAAATGAGTAATCTAAGAGCTGAATTTGACAGGAAAAGAGAGAACACTGTAGGCAGTTCTCTGTGATAAATGATGTTTCTGCAGGCTGGGAGGTTATAGGAGTAGTGATGAATCTAGTCAAAACCTGAAATTGCAGTCACTTTGACAATGGTCTTTTATCTTCCCTCAGCTGATGAAACAGCTTCAAACTTTGCCAGGTCCTCCTCCTACTTTTCCTTGAGAGTCAGTATCACTTCCATCTTATTTCAACTGAGCTTCAGCCAACTGTCATTAATTCAGATTCGTGCCGCTGCCAAATGTCGGGAGAGACGGGTGATGGTTGTGTCTGCTTCTGATGAAAATGAGAGGTAGAGCTGAATGTCATCAGCCTACACTGTAGATCACGTTACATCACAACTTCTCCCAGTAGCAGCTGCACAGAGATAATGAATAAAAAATAAGCGATCGCAGGGAGCCTCGTAGGGCTCTCTGCAACTGAGCGCACCTCACAAAAGTGAGGATGGCTTCCAGCAACCCTTACAGAGACCTTTGAGAAAAATGAGTGAAAAGCCCCTATGTTTTTGCTAGGTCCTGCAACTTCTGTCTGGTCAACAGTGCCTGAAGCAATTGGGAGGCCAGAACAGGTATCTGGCTTTTGGGTTACTTTGTAGAGATCAACAGTCAATTATAATAGCTCTATTTCCATGGTAATAGCCATTAAACTGTCTTCAGGAGGTCTAAGAGCATCAGGCTTAGTAAGCTTACCTCTCTTTGTCAGTGATATTTTCCCGAGGAGAAATGCTAACTATCAGCCAGTAGTTGACAAGTATGTAGAAGATCTATGGAATAGGAATCATGTTTCTCATCAGTAAAGAAATCAGAGTTCTCTAAAGTGTAAAAATACACCCAGGATAACACCAAAGGTCCCCTTCTCACAGGTGTCACTGGCAGTGAGGGGAATCAATGCTCTCACAGCAGCCATGGCAAAGCAATGTG
Source organism: Balaeniceps rex (assembly GCA_013401315.1). Lineage (NCBI taxonomy): Eukaryota > Metazoa > Chordata > Aves > Pelecaniformes > Balaenicipitidae > Balaeniceps > Balaeniceps rex. The sequence goes on along the minus strand of VYZW01013719.1, from coordinate 17,368 downwards.
GTGCCAGAAAAACTGTACATTCTCACAAAGCTGCCTCGAAGCCTGAGCTGGATGTGGAGTTGGGATTTTGAATTTTGCACCAAGCTTCAAAGGGTCAGGCTGTCAGCTGGAACAATTAGTATAGCAACATGGACGTCCGTGACTGCACAGGCAAGGCTCTGATCCTCCTTTGCTCTGTTAAGGGTGTGAGAAGAAAAGGCAGAGGAGGAAATATTAGAAAAGACTTTTCAAGATCTCAGCACAACTAGATTTCATTTCAGAAGTTTTCTTGCTTAAAAGGCTATCACTGTTAATCTAAACCAATGTCTCTTAAGTATTTGGTTGTCAAAGTATTTGGTCGTCCTCCTGGATACCTATGGTATTTTATGATTTTTTTCCCCCTAAGATTTAATCAACAGCAGGTTTTATAACTTTCACTGGGCCATCTGCCTTAAGTATGAGGTGTGTGCATATCCTTTCCCACTAGGATGAATCAGCCTGCTTCAGTAGGAGCTAAAATATGACAAATACGTGCAACGAAGTGTTCTAAATGTGCAATGACTTTTAGGAACGTACTCACTGAAAATCGTACAACACCCCAAAGCTCCTGGGATGGCTGCTTAGACCTGAGGACTGCTGGCAGGGTGTCCCGACACCACTGGTGGGTGGCACGACCTCCTAGAAGCCATTTCAAAAGTCTGCCATACTTCCTTTCTTTGTTGCCCATCCAGTTTCTGTGCTGGTGAACACGGGGTCACCACGTCCTGGGTCTTTATATCCATTGCTGAACTCAGACATATGCACATGCATGAGATACATCAAGGAGGACTGTGGCAAAGCGAAGCAGCCAGGGTATTCTCAAGAGCTGCAGAAGTAAATTGTCTTTCTAGGAGGACTTCTCTGAGGGAACCAGACAACTCAGGATGTTTCTGGACAGGGAAAAGATGCAGGAAGGTTTGAAGACTCATCATTTCACAACTTTGCTTTTCGCTTTGCTCTTTTCTCTCAGTCTCTGCTTCTTTCTGGGACCACAGGACTTTCCTTCCTGACTTCTTCAGGCTACAAAATGCATTAAAATGATGCAGCTTCCTCTTATTCACACTTACAGGTCCCTTATGTAAGAAACAGGAAAGAATAAAAAGGCTTTTACATGGTTCCTGTGCAGAAGATGGGAAAAATATGGGCTGAGGCATCATAAAACAAATGGAGGCAACCCAAAGCGGCTAAAGAAGGCGGATGTCTGCTTTGTGCCAGGTCACCTGCAGAAGATAAAACTGTTGCAAAGAGGGATCTATCTATTATGGATCCATTATTCATCATGGTTTTTGAAGGTAGAACTCATATTTGGAGACTGTATGTGATCATTAACCAATGCCAAAGTTTAACATAAATGTCAGGCAGTATCAACACAGGAGTAGTTGTAGGACATTTTTAAGTTCAGCTCCCGATTTTGACTGCAGCTTTAGCAAGTCTTCCCTTTGGCCATCTCTTTGCCTTTCCCTTTCCTTTAATTTGTACTTAAAACTAAAAGTTGCTGTGTTATACGTGAAGAAAAACAGTATTACGTAGGCACTACAGCAAATAAGAAATATGAAATAGCTGTTCGCTTCTTAATACTGAAACTAGAGAAAGGTACACAGAAAATCCTGTACTCGTTGAAGCATAGGAAATAAACATGCCTTTTCTTCTTGCACTTTTGAAGACATTGCTCCTTCAACTGCAGGCAGACGTTACAATGGATAATGGATAATAAACAGGATTCACGTTCTTGGCACTCAGTCAAGTAAAAGAAATACCAATTGCATTCTGTGAATATTCCCATGGTGCCAAACCATCAGAGGAGTTGGTGAGTAGGAGGAGTGAAGGTGTGATAATTGAAAGAATTGCTACTTGATAAGTCACAGGAGCTAATGTGTTAGCTCAGCATGCGGGGAAGCTAGGACATTCCCAGCTGCCGCAAAAACTGGGTGTATGCGATCCCTGGCACCACTCGTTGGGACAAGATGAATCACAGGCGCCTCGGTAGCGAGCTACCATGTCACAGGGAGCCAGATGGAGGTGGTTACTTCCCTGATTGATTGCCTCGTGGGCTACCAAGGGCTTTTCCAGCAGGCTAATGCCTTTCTGTTGGCACTCGAGCGCCCGGGAGCAGCGTGTCCGCTTAGGTCAGCACCATGCAGGAATTCCTGCCTTTCGGGTGCGTGGCCGCCCCACAGAAGGAGAGGGAAGTAAATAAGGAGCAAGGGGGAGCGGGTGACTACGACACGCACCGAAATAACACCGACTTCTGATGCCTCCCTAATAGATGTTGCTGCTAATGAATTTTCAGGCACGTGCTGAGTTAACGGGGGTGAGCAACATGGAAACATCCTTTAGTTAAACCCAGTGCTTTACAAAGGCTAATTGAAAAAGGAAGGAGCAGCAGGGGTGTGGGGGGGAGAACAAGGTGGAAGAGGGGGTGGAGGGGGAGAACAGCTCTATTTTTCAAGTGCTGAATATGAAATCGCTGCAACAGATGAGTTTACATGCAAGCCTGCACCTCATCAGGGCAAAGATACAGTGAGTGGAGTCAAGTAATTTTCCTCTGCACACAGCATCCCCAGCCCCTTACCCTGCCCAGCCAGCTTTCTCAACTGTGAGCTTTAGAATATAAACAGCCAATAAGTAAGGACAATAACTGTAGTTCCTGCTGAGAGCTAACTCTGCCTGTCATGCATTTGCTGGGTCCTAATACAGGACAGTGAATAAAGCTTCATTACAGAACAATGGAGTTAGCTGCCAGAGCCTACAGATTTGAATAAACAACAAATAAGCAACATCTGCTCCAGCATATGTGTATGGTAAAAAAAAAGTCACAAAATAAAAGAATTTGTAAATGCCAAAAGCAACACTAAACTGCCAGTGCTACTGTAGAGTGAATTTTTAATTGCACATGCATACAGGCAGGCTGTGGGTATTAGTCTCACATATGTCTGGTTGCTGCCAACCTGGGAGTATAGATGAATTTAATTAAATAAGGATTATCCCTTCTCCCCAGTACAATTACTTATTTATAACAATGATAAAATTGCCTAATAAAAAAGATTGTAATATTTTTTAAAACAGAGCTAGAAAACACTCTGCTTTCCCTGTAAGTCATTCAGGGATGTTTGGGGGGTTTGAGCGTCTTTTAAAATTAAGTCTTAGCATTCTGCCAAGAGAGAGGGAAAAAAAGCCTTATCATAAAGCCTACTGCAGTTAAACAGCCAGAACCTACATTATGGAGAAATATAAAGAAGACACACAGCAGCCGGGGAATTGGCTTTCATGGGGAGTGTAGAAAATTAAGCAATTGGACTAAAATTGAGGCCAGGCTACAGAGCCAAGGGACAATACCACTGGGACAAGTACTTCCATAAGTCACCCGTCTCTAATATGCTCCATCTAGGCAAAGCAGTCTGTTCCTATCTATCTCTATTTCTTCTCATAGTGGGCACCTCGCACTTTCCCACTCAGGTGAGCTCCCATTTCAGCAGGGTCATGTCAGGCTCTCACATCTTCGTCATCGCTCACACCCTTTCCAACAGAGCCCACAACCAAATGAGAGTGGGCCCTTATGGTAGCAGGCACTGCATGAGCCTTGAAAAATAGGCAGCCTGTGCCCCAGGGAATGTGGAGGCCAAATCTGAATTCAGGCATGCTCTCCTGGGAGCTGAGGTTTTCCTTGTGTAGGCTCCTGAGGGACTCTATTTCCCACTCGGTCCTATTTTGAGGACCCCTGCTTATGGGTCTGAGCCACACTCTGCTGAATTTGGTAGGAACCTTCTTAAGAGCTAGGTATTATTCACTACTAACAATATTACATTCACAACTGGCAATTTTTAGACTGTTTCCATGATGCGCTGCAAGTTAAGTTGCAATAAAACTCCCATGGGTATGGAGGGGCACACCATTTAAGAGCAGTGGGAAAAAGAGAAACAAAAAATCCCATAAAAAAAAAGCCGGAAATCTCCACTTTAAATTTAGGCCAAGCATCAATGACACTAAAACAACAGAGGGCGAGAGAGAGAGAGATTCCAGTGCTTAAACAAAACTCTAAAATAGTATTGTGGTTCTGCAAAGGCATAAATCAAGTTCAGTTTACTTGTATATTTTGATTGATCACTTAACTGGATGACAGTCTTACCAGAATTAAAAACAAATAAATACTTTGTGTGATTTCTGTCATGAAAGTACTACTAAATACTTGCTTATTCCTATGTCTTAAAAGAGTATTCAGGGCATACAGCTATTTTTCCCCCTTACATTGTGATTGATATACCTATACAATCTGCTAAATCCTTTAACTAATGCCCTTCATCATTAAATAGCACAGTCATTTTTTAGAGATGGACAAAGAAAGGAAAAAAGCATTTGTGGATATGTTATTACATTTTGAATTTTTTCCCCACTGGGCTATGTCCACATTCTCTTTTTTTTTAATTTCTCACTGAATGTTTGTCCAAATGGTGTTTTTCACTGTGCCAGTCCTGGGGAATTGCTATTCTTTGTATAAATATGCTACTGGTATGGGGGCTCGTCTTTGTTCATGAAGATCAAGACATCCATCAGAAAACAAAATCAAAGTAACCTCATGTAACTTTGGTGACAAATCATACAGTCTGAATAGCAACAAGGACCTGACATTAAGCCCCAAAAGTCACTGGAGCCACACATTGACAAACTGGACACGTACAACCCTGCCAGAAGATGTGGCAAGAGCAGTTGAATGCCATAGGTATGCAATCTATTACACAGTTAAAAAAAACCCTAGCAAACCAGCAAATATATGCTTACAGATAATTTGAAAACAAAAATGAACCCTCCAGAACTGAGGAATTCATGCTATATACTCCATCACCTTTACTCAGCTCTAGCATTTACCAAGAAAACTCCACACACTTGATGAAAACACTGGCCTCACTGAAGTCAGCAGGACTTATGCCACTGCCTTCAAGAGGCTCATGATTTCACTCCTGCAAATCCAGCTGTCACTCCAGCCAATGGCATCTGTGAATGACCAGCACCAGTGGATATCTGAATTTTTTTTTTAGGTACCTGTGTATGAACTTGGGTTGCTTAATTATTTGTGCTGGCTCCCCACAAGTGATATAACATAGTCCTCAAAAGGCAAGGGCTCACCAGACTTTCACCTTTGTCCCTTGCTATCTGCTTCTTGTTACTTATTAGTTCTTTCACATTGAATTTCTGTCCCATTTAAAAAAGAAAAAAAAAAATCAAAACACCTGCCAGTCCTGCTTTAAGCACTGGTTAGCAAGGGTCCCTAGAGAGCAAGGCCAAGTGCTCCCTGCTCTGGAGGCTGAACAGCCGTTTCCCCAATACCACAACTTCTGACAGCAAACGCTGTCCAAACTCAGATTGCCCCAAATGACAGCATAACATCTGGTCTAACAGCTTTGCTTTTAATCCTTTCATAGACTCCTCAAATAACTTATTTTCTAACACATGATTCAATGCTATGTCAGCTCAAGTGGTGATAGTCTATGTGATATATGGGACTCAGATGATGGGGTAGAGGACATGCTGCCACCAGAATGTCCTGGTTGTATGGTCCTGGTTGAGTTGGGTACAGAGCTGGGTGCAGAGCCACTATCTCCAGTCTCCTGGTTGACTTATCTCCTAGGGATCTGAGAGCTGATGGATAAGGGGTTGTCTGAGTCTGGCAAATAATTCAGCCAGCAGGAGCAAAGCTTTGGTGTCACTTGGAAGAGTAGAGAGGTCTGCTTAAAGCATCAGACAGGGACCCCACACACTCAAAGCTGTGCATGTGAGCTACCCTTTTCATGTGCACTCATTGTGTCATCCTGACAAGCTGAGTGTATTTTACAGCCCTATGATTTATCATGTCATATCACCTAGACTGCCATGTCTAGAATAATGCATCCATATGCCAGAGGTCAAGGGAGCAGAGAGGGAAAATGTATTGTTAGGATAAGCTTCAGAAGCAGCTACATTAGAACAGCGTTTTGAAAACAAAACTGGCCAAATTGTTTCTTAACACTCACCTGAAGTGGTGTCAGGAGCATTTCCACATAGAGTTTCATCCTCAAAACTCTGAATCTGAACAAAAAAGGAAGAGAGGAGGAAAAATTCTTATTGATGGTAATGATTATGAGTGTATGCCATATTATGAGGGGGTTTAGGAGTAAAAACAAAACAAAAAAATTCTGGACATTTCAAAGTGAAAATATAAAATCTTTCAGATGGTTCCTTTTTGGTTGTCTCCTCTTTAAAATATTTGTTCTTGTCATAAACCAGGCTCTAGTCTCAGAACCTTACCAAGCCTTGCTCAAGGTAATCAATACATAAAGGTTCCCAACACGTAAATACACTAACAACCTGTTTGAACAGCCTCAGAGAAATGTCCCTAGACATGACTTAGTAGAAGAAACCCAAGGAAAAGTAACCAGATGGAGGCAAATTCTTGCTAAAAAGTGTATGTAAGGTAAGAATTTTTTTCATCTAGGAATGAAGACCCATTTGACTTTTTCATATTATCAAGGGGAACATCATGTCATGGTGCTGCACAAACTCCTTCAGAAAAAAAACTCATAGAAAAGGGGATCTATTAGATACAAGTAACACATGAACATGTATGTTGGGTGTGTCCTCCATGCAGTCTGTAGCTCAAGAGGTCTCTAAGCCCCTCATTGTCAAAGGTTAGAAGAATACAAGAGAAGGATCGCTCTATATGTGTCTGTCATTCTGTTCCCCAGACATCTGCTACTGGCCATTGCCAGACTAACAATTTGGGTGGCCTGATGGTTTCAGCCAGTACATGGTTCTTACAGCCTTAATTTAATGATGTGGTAGCGAATACTCAGAAGTTAAACAATATATACCCTATCTAATTTGAACATACAGCATTCACCGAATTGTCTTAGACATCAAACTGGGGAGTTTACGATCATCTGCATTTACTGCTCTGTCAATGCCCTCACTTTTGTGTGAGCCTCTAGTCACAGAGCTGCAAGTCCAGCATGCTAAGGGCTTTACAAAGACACATGGGCTGCTTTGGGACTATAAATTTGCTGTGCTGGAAATCTCTGAAAGACACCCTCTTCCCCACCGAGGCTGATAATCAGGCCCATGCTCTGATTCTTGAGTCAGCTCTGTCGACACGAAGGCTGCACCAAACCTTTCACAGAACAATACACCTTTGGAAGGACTTGAAAAGGTAAATATCCTTTCCTCAAGAAGAATGCCACCACCTTAACCTGACCATTTCCAATGCTTTAAAAAACGGATAACTTTTTTAAGCCTCCCACCTTTTCCAGCCACTCGCTGTTCCCTCCCTTCCTTCCCTTCCTTCCCTCCCTCCCCTCCCTCCCATGCTCCATATGTTTTCAGAGGGCTGCCAAACATCCCATTTCTCATCTTTTCTTTGATTCTTACAGTAGAGCCTAATTTTTGGACTCCTTCCTTTTCCTCATTCTTGAAGGATGGCTGGGAAGGGAAGAGTATTCCCGTCGGCATCTTGGTGGAGTCTGTATGATTGGAGAGTATCCTACCATAGACCTTTTTCTGCAGTAGTACAGCCAAAAGAACTGCTGCTCATAAAACAACTCTAGATGTAAGAAAGGGACTGGCAAGTATTCTGGTCTCTGCTACCTCATGTTGAACCCCCACTGACAACCCACTGTTGCTAAAACATACAGAGAACTGAGTGTCATGGACTTTGCAGACTGGATATGAGAACAAGCTGCTGTTCTGAGTTATTCTGGTTTTAGGATGCTCAGCTTACAGAGCGATAAAATATTTCAAACACTACTATAAAACCAAGGCTAATTTTGTGATGCAACTTTCTGAAAAAGCACACCAGGAAATGAGCTTAGGGGGGAAAAAAAGGATAGGGAAAAAACCCCAGTGTTGGCTAATGACTGGATCTGTAAAAATATCCTTTATCATATGTATTAGTGTTCCTGCAACTTCCTTCTATAAAAAAAAACAACCTAGCACTGCATGAAACACATTGACATCTTACACTATCATACTAGTTGAATGAATCCTACCTCAGTAACTTCAGTGCCAACTTCTTTCACAGTATCCTAACACAAAAACAGTTTAAAATAATCAAAACCCCAATGAGTAGTGTAAATCCTACTGTTTTGCCCATAATGCTGCATGGTGTTTGTTGAAATAATTTACTCCTGAAAAAGAGAATCCAAACTTATACCATAAATATGGATGGAGATACATTGCTAGCACAATACACAAAAATCCACCTCACCTCTTCCATTTCAAATGAGTCTGGCAGCTTGCAGTTTAGGTCGGCCACTTTTCTGAGCGTGTGGGCCACAAGCAAAGGTGGCTCCTTTCTTGGCCTGTCTTTGGCAGGCACATCACATGCAGGAGAAAGGTGGGGCTGTTTTGCAACTAGGTGCGAGGAAGCCCAGGCTTTCCCCGATGGAGTCTGTGGATACTGAGACATGGGATATGCTGAGGCACCTTTGTCTCTGGGGGTTTGCTCCTGGGTCAGACAGCCCAATGTAACACATGCAGAAAAGCCTGCCTGGACTGTTCCCCTCTCAGCAATATCTGCACAAGAACAGGGTCGCTCTTTCCTGCTCAGCAAGTTGGCTTCCCCAGGTGCCAGCAAGCCCTGCTTCAACAGCGTTGTCTGCTGAGAAGCCCTTTTCAGGAGCTGACCTATTCTTCTCCGCTTCACTCGTGTGACTGCAGGTCTGCTCTTTGCAGCATCCAGGAGACCGGTCTCATCCCTGCCTGCATCCTGTGCTTTGGTCTGTTGGGTGTTGACGTCAGTCAGCAAAGATGAGAGGGCACTGGTTACATGGTCAAGTACTTCCAGCTGTCGAAAACGTTCTTAAGTTTGGCAGAATGGAAGGCAACATGGTTATTAAAAAGTATAATTTGAAATAATCAGGTACAATGATTATTCAAACTTGTCATTGCCAAGAAACATACTAAGTACCTCATTCAAAAGTGGCTAAATTTTTCCATTTGCTTCCAGAGGATCCATTCAGGCTACATACGGACGTCATTGCGTAGTTCATTATATTAGACAACACTTACGCAATGTTGAATTCATTGGGTCAAGTGCAGCTGCATACTGCTCTGTGTGAATAAAGGTTACAGAATCCAGCCTGAAATTCTCCAGTTAGCAGGGCCAGACTTGGATGCCATTTTTGAGGACTTATTAAAATTCATGTGAATAAAGTTATTAAAATCTGATCTCAAATGTTTACAACTGGCAGCTGTCCAGGATAACTGCAAAATGCATATAGCCATTAAGTGATAAAAATTGACCACAGAAGCTATGTTCTCGTTTTCATAGCGGCACAAACCAAACCACTTATCCCCCAGAAACTCATAGCTGATGTATAAAGGCTCCCAGGTTTTTTCATTGTACTAACCTCCTGCAATTTCTGTGTCATTTTTTCCATGGCATAACATCTAAAAAGAAGCGAATAATGTTTTCTCTAAGGGATCCTGGCGATTTCCATCACTACAACACTACAAAGTTATTTATACAAAGATACATGACACATTTGCTTGCATGTTGTGTCTGTACCTATCCTGAGGCAATTAATATGTCACCAGGACTCCTCCTTTCTTGAGAGCTTCACTGAGGACAGTAGATGGCAAAATGCTAACTTTCTTGGCTGCCATTTCTCTTAGAGAGCAGCCAAATTTACTGCATGCAGTCTGCATGCAGGCTGTTGGTAATGCTGCTTCACTGACAATTAGATGGCAAGGGGATATTTAACATGGATCTGAGTTGGTCCTTTGCATCGGGGACAAATACCGTGAGATATAATTCCTGATAGTTACTATATCTCAAGAATACTCCTTTTTTTCTTTGCCCCAGACATTGCCTGATTTTTAACACTGGAGGAAAAAGTTGCCATTGCTGCCACTTTTTAAGATATGGTCGAGGTTTCAGCTGATGTTGTTTAAAAGAGTTATCTGATCTATCAGTACACACATTACACAGTGTTGTATAGCTTCCATTTACATAAGTTTGGGATGTCAGAGTAAATAATTTTTGGTTTTGTACATCCATTGTGCTACCACGTGCTCTCCACGTAAAGCACATTTTATCATCTGTACTTCACCTGGCTCCCACTATGTCAGGCCATAAAAATGCCAAGTGCCAATCTCCTTTGACTGACGGTGGCACAGCAGTCCAGTTCTTCTTTTGATGTGAACCAGAACCAAACTTGCTGCATTTTGAAATAGTTTTTACACACTACTTAGCTTTTGTAAATTATTTCAAAGACCTTGGGACACCTAAAGAACAAATCAAACAACAGGAGAAATGATAAATGAACAACATAAAAAATCCCCTCCTCATGTGCAATCTGGTAAATACACAGGTCATGAAGAAATTACATCAGGGACAACCTTGCTTCATGGACTATTTCTCTCCAGGCAAGCAGTCCCTTCAGTTTCTAGGCGTGCTCCCCAAGGATCGTGCCTCAAATAGCCAAGAGGCTGATAAGATCTCTTTAGTCCCTGCAGCCTGCTGCAAAATAGTCTAAAACAGTAGCACAGATGAGATACTAAAGGGCGTAAATGCGGATTCATTTTCCTCAGAAACTTCAGCTGAAACAGCAAATGGCTGTGCTGTAAACAAGATCCATGAATTTTCAATAGAATCTGTATCTTTTATAGGGCTTCTAATGACTTTATGATCAACCATTTTATAATTTAGGAGGGGCAGCTCACCGTTTTGTTCCTCCTTCCTCAAATTTGGTATTACATAGGCTGACATAGTTACGTACTATGACTTTCCAAAGATTTGGAAAGTCTTCAGTAGGCCCACAGTGGAATGAAGGAACACAGGACGTTTCCAAAGCAAGCAAGAAGTTTTCAATCCACATCTTTTTTTCACAGCAAATAGCAGAATTTTGAAAAAAAAAAAATTCAGTGGGAAAATCAAGACATCTGAAATTGCTCCGTTGTTCTCAGGAAAAGTAAAAATGAAATTTCAGCATTGTCTACTTTGTCATATATTAAAATATTTTCCTTTTTTTAGATTGTTTCAACTTGAGTCTTGGCAATACTGCCTTTGCTTGAATCAAAGCTGTACTTCAGAGAATGCATTTAGCAATTTCTCTTCTAGGGGTGGATTTACTGGCTGACATATATCTCCTCTCTCCTAGCTGACCTGTGGTGGTCACAGGACAACCAAGTATCATGGGAAATGCTGTCTACCTAATACACTCATCTCACAGAGGAGAGTGAGACTTGAACTACAGCTCCAGTGAGGGTCTTGCAGCAGCTGAGACAGACAGAAATGAGTGTGAAAAATCCACAGAAACAAGACACCAAACCCCAAGTAGATTTAGGTATGGAAGTACAGAAAAGTGGTACTGAAATGTGGTGGGTTTTTTTTATTACTAAACATCAGATTGAAACATTTCAAAACTTCTGAACTAAGGTGTTCAGAAACTTGAAATTTTCAGAGTCGGGGGATCAACATATTCAGAAATATAATTACTTTTCACTTAAGATAACTTCTGATTGTCAAGTGACTTTATTTCTTCAGTTAGGAAGTCAAATATCACTTCTAATGAGGTCCGTAAAATTTTCACCACTGGTGAAGGATGGAGATAAGCTTTTCTTTTGGATCTGGCTGAGAAACTGAAAGGGCGACTGACATTTTTGAAAATACACCTTATTTTTGTGAGCGGAACCTTTCGAAATCTCTCTCTGACAATGCCGGGGAAACAGCACTAAGCGAGGGGGACAATTAATAAGTAGCTCTGTAACAATCCACATGTATTTAAAAGGTCTAATCAGCAGTGAAGGAGGCCTAGGAAACTATATTCATGACAATCAGGGAAGAGCCAGACAGAAACAGAAAAGGTCGTTAGTAGGAAATTAATGGAATATGAAAGTGGAGAGGGATCACTCTGCTATGGAAATCCTTGGTCTCTCTCGCCTTCCTCTCCTTCTTTTTTCCTCCATGTTTCTTGTCTTCCAAATTGTACCTACAATTTTTCTCCTTATCTCTCACTTTCTCAGATTAACACATGTCGTACTAAATCAATTAACTTTCTCTGCTGATTCAGAGAATAGGGGAAAGTAAACTGACAATGAATAACCTCCCAGGCATTCACTAACTCAGATTAAACAATTTCTTCCTTTTCCATGGCTAGAGACAAATGAGAGGGATTCAGACTGTATTTGCATTGAAATGGTTCAGTGATAATAAACCAAACAGGGTGACAATAACTGAATTCATCCAGCACGTCTCTGGGAACAGTGGTTCAATCCAGTCCTGAAATCTCTAGAGGTGGCGCATGGTCTGCTTCATTTTGGCACTTTCCTTTCAATGCCCTGGTGAAGCAGTCCTCCGACAGTAGGGAGTCTGGAGTTCCCTGAATTGTTCACGGAGAGGTAAATGCCGTGGAATATCTCTAGACCTGAACCTTCTACTTAATTTACAGAGCAGGGTCTTTTTCTGGGTCTTCTTCTGGAGGCCTTCAAAAGCACCTGTTCTCCTCATTGCCATTACAGGGAATGTAGGCTTCTGCTTTAGAAGAGCTGGCTCATTAGATGCCTGAAAATTTAGGTTCAGTATTAGTACTGAAGGCAGATAGATAGGTCCCGCTCTAGAGATGCAATCCATTTTAAAATCTAATAAACATGAATTTTCCACTCCTCCTTCTTGCTATACCTCACTGCGAAATCATTAGACAACCTAAGGTTGGCAAGATTGGAAAAAAAACAGCTTGCAAACAAATGCCATTTGAGGATATTCCTCAAGCATTTGTACACTAAACCTGATGCATCCCTTTTTAGCTGTAAGTCCTCTCCTGGAACACCAGCTGTAGGAAGGTACTTGTGCAAGATTATCTACATGGTCACTGACACAGACAGGCTTCTGAGAGGTGTTTTAAGTAGTGGCTGGACGATCACCCGCAGGAGTTGCCTGACTCTCTCCACTTGCTACGGAGATAGGAAGACTCTACAATGATTAAGCTCCTTGAGATGGTGCTTCAGCTAAATGCCTATAATGTGGTGCAGTGAACCAGGCTGAGGTTAATCACCTCATGTATGGAAACATGTAGTCAGTGAAAAGAGAAGAGGTAAGTATCTCTGAAGTATGAATCCCACCTCTCTCAATTAAATGTTCCCAGCCCAGGCACGTACTTAGGAGGCCTAAGCAGATGGTGTGAAAACCCCCTCCCAAACTGTCAAAAGCAAGATAATATGTTTTGATGGACATCACACCCACCCAAACAGAAATTCAAATCTTATCTTACTTCACAGCAACTCCCCCGTACGGATAAGCCATTAACATGTACTAGGAGTGCTCCCATTGAGGATGACTGCAGGACGAGTCATTAAATTCACACCTTGGCTTACCATTGCCTGCCATCATTCTGCAAACTCCTTCCCTCAGAGGCTCTTTCTCTGCTCTCATTCCCTTCTAGTTCTCTACCTTCTTCCCTGAAGTCTCCATCCACCATCCACTCATAATGATTATCTCTGATCCCTCTCTCCCTCTCTCTCAGAGGAGTTACAGAGAGAGAAAGAAAGTGAGAGCTGAGAAACCTGTTTGATGTGTCAGTTTGCTGTAAATATTGAAATGTGTGCATGGGGCTTGCTATAAAAAAGAGAGAGAGAAAGAGAGAGAGAAACACATTTTCCACAATGCTCTGACATTTCTGTTTCAATTCTCATTCCATCCATACTGTTTCCTTGGTGTAATTCTAAATGGGAATGCATGGACTATGTGAGAGATTCTGCTTCGCTGAGCATCTTAAGTAAACAGAAGATTTCAAGAGCCATCTGGCTATCCTATGCAGCAAACATGAGGGGAAATGATGTCAAAATTGGACTTTTCAGATGGGTGATATACCAGCGAATTAACAATGCTATTTTAATGCAGATATATGCTTAGGGTGAGGACCTTGTATTCATTTCTCAACTGCAAAATATACAAAACAAGAACTAAAACCATCTAAATGAATAAAAATCAAGACTGTGTGCTTTAAATGGTGCAATTCTATTGTACTTAAAATAC
>VYZW01013713.1:4773-27614 GCA_013401315.1 Balaeniceps rex | reverse complement strand
CATATAAAAATAACAATAATATAACAAACATATAATAATAACAATAAAAATAATACTGAGGTAAAAGTACCTTGAGGGAAACACTGTATCGTTAGTTAAGGTTGAGCAATTTCACATCCCTGGTTTCAGATGCCAAAAGAGCACATTTGCTATATGTATAAACACTTAAACATTTATTTGCATCCACCGTAAGCGAGATGGACCTTCAACCACTGCCATTCCCAGCTTTGATCGAGTAAAAAAATTAAAAAGCAAAAATTGTTTCCTATGTTAACGAGTGCTCAGAAATTAATTTTATTACAGGTAGCTCTTCCTGAGATGGTGGATGAGCAAGAGAGACATGGACAAGATAAAAGATAAGAATAGAGAGAGAAATCTGCTATCTAGCTTTTGTGAGGGCTAAGATTACACTAGAAAGCACAGAGTTACATACCATGGGTGTTCACATACAAAAAGGATCGAAGTTGAAAGATGAAACTAAAAAGAGACGGCTGTCCTCCTGAAGATAAAACTGAGTAACTTATTCCAATCTCAGGTAGTGAAACAAAGGAAAAATACTAACAAAAAGGAAGCAAATCACCTTTCAGTTCATTAAACAGAAAATCATACGACAGGAGATTTGCTGACAAATGGTTTCTTCTAACGAGAGAACTAATACAGTAAATGACAAAAAGCGTAACAGTGAACCTAGTAACATCTCCACTAGTCTGGGATTTTAACAAATGTGCTCCTTCCAGCGCTCGATGCCAGAGTGACACACCAAGTCACAATGTTTAAATTGGGCTTAGGGAAAAAAAAAAAAATATTAGTCTTAATCTCATACTCAAGACTCAAGTTTCAGTTTTCTCACTCTGTCCTTTATGAATACACATGCTAGCTCAAAGTCTTTCATCAGTTTGCCACCCAGGTTTCACTATAAAGTCAGAGCCTACTTAGACCCAGATCTACCTTTGACTAGAAGCATCATTTTTAGGAATCATGCTATTTTATTCTTCTCAGAGAAGAGCAATGACATCACTGAGTTTTAAGGTGTGTACATTAAGAGAACATGCCTGCTCGAACAACCCAAGAAAGAAAGAAAGACAGAAAGAAACTCCCAAGTTAAATATGCCAAGTTGCCTCCTGGAAGATTCATTCAGTTTAGGCACCTACTCTAGAAACCTTAGGAAATTGGTCACAGTAATTAACCACAGGGATGTTTCACTGACAGTTGTTACCAGCCAATGGGACTACCTGGTGTCTTGACTCGAGATTACAAAACAAGCATCGCATTAAGCGTTGAGTTGCCCTGGCAGAACCTCTAGCTGAGCATCCACAAAAAACAGACCAAAACTGCAGTTTCAGCCTCTATCAGCCATCTAGATTAAGCTTACCACCAAAGAAATCTCCATTTCATTGCACGTCTTCTGGGTGCTCCTTGACAACGTTAAGAATCCAGCCACACTCATGCTCTGATCAGTGTTATCTTAGCTGAAAGAACTCCATATACTGAGTATTAGTCTCTTGTGACTTAGACGGGGAGATGTGAACTGAAAGGCCTTCTAAAATACCAGGCAGACAAGTAGTTCAACAGAGCAAGCTACATCATTTCTTTGTGAAAAAAAACATTCTTAAAAGAAAAAAGTACAAATTGCACCTTCAATATACAAGATAAAGGGGCCAACAGTTTACTTCTGTGCATCAGAAAGCAGAGTACGGACAGAAACAGAGAGCCTGCTCCAGCGAAGGCTCAGTCACAGGAGACATCACGCTGGAATTAGGAAGCACTTTCTGAAGAGTCTGTGGGCCAACCTGCATGGGCAAAGCAGCCTCTCTGCATGGAGCTCAGGCTGGCACGTAAAGCACGTGCAAGCACAGAAAAAACATCTCTCAACATTAGAGTACTCGTACACCTGCACCGTTGACTTTTCAGTCCAAGTTTGCTCTCTGTGTTAAAGACCTAACTTTAACCAAGTCTGGGAGTAAAATAAAAGACGGTTGTAAGAAAGAGAGAAAATATTTTTTGCATTTGCCTTACAGTCAGGACACCGGGTCACAAACACCAACATATTCCTCCCTGTCCATGGCATAGATTGATTTTACTTAGCTTCACAAACTCTCTTAAGGCACTTACATAAATGGAAACTGCTCCAATGTTTATGCTGTCCTCAAGAGGTTTTCCTCAGATGGCTTGCTTTGTTTCATAAATAATCGACTCTTCCTTTTTCTGCTCATCTTTTATTTGGATTAACACTCAGCATGTGATATGTCACGTTTAGAGTGATGTCGTGTCAGTATGTACTGACATAGTGTGGACAAAGCCCACCCCAGATCATCATCAGCAAAAGGGAGCAGGAGGGGGTGTGTTATGCCTATATGTGCATATGCTCATTTGTTTGCACTGAAAAGAAACACAGTTAAACTTATGGCGATGTCTGTCGTCTGGCTTGAAGCCTTTGTTACGTCAATACTCTGAAATAATCTCAACCAAAATATTTTCTTTTGATGCAACAGAAGCATTAATGCATGATAGATACATTTGGAAATTATTTATCACTCGTTAAGGATTCTCTAAATAGAAATGATGTGAAACACAGACTACATGCAAGGTCTACAAACTGACTTTCTTGGTCTCTGAGGCACTGAAAAATCTCACAACATTCTCAGAGCAAATGACGCTCAAGAAGCAGTCGATAAAAAGGTAGGAAGATTACACGGTGTTCGAGCAGAATCTTCAGACATGCATTTGTTCAGAATTACCTTCACCCAGGCACTGCACTCCCCTTCACTCACTGTGCCTGCTTGGTCTTTTAACTAGAAGGTTTTCTTTCAACATGTGGTGTATGGAGCAACCAAATAAAATATAGCTGGGAAAGCTAAGGGGGACACTAACATGAGCCACCAGGCAGCTGGGCCAGTAGAGGACATGAACTAATAGAAAGGTACCAACACAAACAGCTGATTATTGCTTCCACCGTCCTTCAAGCAATACTAAGAAAGGTGTAGTGACCCTGCGTCATCCAGAGGCCTTCAATGAGCCTCCTTTAATTAGCATCCTCATTACATTTTCTAAAATGTGTAATGTAACATTTCAGGGAAGTCAACGTGCAAATGTTTAAAGCAGCTAAGCAGGCACCTGATGCTACTCACAATGAAAAGTGATCTCTTCAGCAGGTGCATAGTTTCTGTACATGTGGCTTTTGTTTATTGACTCCATTTTATTATTAGAAACGTGCACATCTAGGTCAATTTGGGTTGTCCTCTTCAATTATGGAAAGCGTCCATCATACTGCAACAGAAGCAGATAGGTCTGTGCTCAGCTTGCCCACCCTCTTCACACAGTGTCCATCCTGACACAACACTTCTACTGCCTAGAAGTAAATATCCCACTTCTCAACATATTGTTCATGAAAAAGATGTAAATTCTTTGAGAACTCTTAAATAAAATCTCTCTCTCATGATGGATGAGTTCCACTGTGTAAACTCCAAGGAGAAAGGCTATTCCTAGCAAGATTCCCATGAAAAACCTGGGAATCTGTTTCTGTTTCAGGTATAACCACAATGCTGCTCACAAACTGGATTTATGAGATAAGTACATCTATTAGCATCAGTACTATTAAATATGAAATTGAACAAGATTCTGACTACGAACTCTATGACCACTGGCCAAATACAGTAATATTTTGACATCTCAAATAGAAAATCAAATTTTAAAAATCCAGCTAGCAAAAAAATCCATTATTCAAGATAGAGTACTATATGAGCAAAAAAAGGTACCCTTACGGTACAGTTTTCTTCACTGAAATTGCTGCACTTCTTTTTTAGCTGCAATTAAACTATCACCAACAAATTCATGGGACGTGGTGCACTCAAACTGAGGCCCGACGTGCTCAATTGTTCCGGTTTGCGCTGTTAATAAATGCATTTACAAAATAATGCTTTCCATCTCTCCACTGAAATGTTTTCCATGTGGTGAGAATGTTCAGGTCTGATTCTGAACTCATATGCTGTAATACAAGGGAAATTCAAAATGAATAAGGCCATTCTGTGGATTAAAAAGTCAAGGATGACCTGTCAGTTCTGTTGACAAAGGATTTGTGGTTTCCTACAGAAATAAATACGCATTCCTCACTTGATAGGCAGCTAGATCCCAGTGATACATACCTCTCCCAGTACTTCATCTGTTCTTTTCCCTTTACTGAAGGCCATCTACACTGATATAGTTTTGTTATATTTAAACATTATTACTAGAATCAGATTAAATATATGTCAGCTCAGTAAGAGCTGGCTATGTAGCAGCATCCAGTAACACCACACACTTCTTAATAGCACTGTGTACTGAAGAGTTTCAAAGTAATTTATCATTTGTGAGTTAAGCTTCGCATCTTTCTATGCACAGCGAATATTATCATTCCCGCATTATGGACTGGGGACGTATATCTTATGTGAAATGTCCAACATCACAAAGCACGCTGATGACAAAGCTGGAAAGAGAACTTGACTCTAAAGCATTCAAGCTAGTAGATGAAGGAAATAGTTTGCCAGCCTCCCACACACACATAACTGGAGTTTTGCTGTTGATCTATTCAGTTATTTGGCACTGAAAATACTTGCAAATTTAACAGCTATAGCCATAATTTCATTAAGCAAAACATTTCACAAGTATGACAATTTCTCTATAAGGAAACCTACTCTCCCGGTAACCCGACCCGCTACCCTGACACCAGTGACGTAATCCAGGGCAGAGGCTCTGAGTAGCATCTGGTAAAACATGATGATTCAGTGGAATCTGCTAAAACAAGAACTGGAAGGGCCAAATATATCTTTGAAGGAATTCCACTGAAGCTTGAAAAGGAGGGAAGCCAGCACAATGATGCCAACAAGATTACGTCAGGGATTAATCTAGCCTGAGATAGACTTCACCTTCCCCTCTAACTACTCCACTTAGATCCATTAACTGGCTCCACAGCATCATTCCTCTCGAATTAGAACAGCCTCCCCAACTTTAAGGTTTCGCTCACCTCTGCTCCTGACAACTTCATCTCAATTCCCATGACTGTCTGGCTCGAACATTGTGCTAGCTCCCCTCCCCTTTGCCTCCTTCTCCCTCCTGTCTCATACAGCTACAATTTCATAGTTGCAGGCCACAAGCCGCCTGCACAAACCGTACACCAAGGAGACAGTTGCTCTTTCTTCATGCTCAACTTTCTCTTCCCACGCACAGGCTGGGCTAATGAGCTTGGTAACCCATCACATCACCCCGGTTCTCCCCAGGTAAACCTCTACAAGAAACTTTCAAAGTTCCTCCCAGTGATCTCTGCTCACATCTCTTCTGGACCTTACTGCAGGGAGAAATACAGAGGTTAATTGAAACTCTTTCCACTAAAACTTCTCTACAGTTTAAAAAAAAAAAAAAAAGTTCAATTTACTGAGCATTTTCACAGCCAGTCTCTGCATTTCTTGCTCAAAAAATACTCAAAGTTTTGCAGTAGGTTTTATTGTGGGGGCACAGCTGGGGAAAAGGTTTGGGGGCTTTTTTTTGTTCCTAAAATCATCGTGTTTATGCAACCATAATTAGGTTTGTTTGTTTGTTTGTGTTTTGGGTTTGGTTTTTTTGTTTGTTTGTTTGTTTGTTTTTTAAAGGGAAAACCCTAAAACTTCTTTGGGAGAAAGGCAAAGATTCCAACCTAGTTCTAATAAAAGACACTTGATTCCTTCCTTCCCCCGGCCCCCATCCCTCCCCTGCCAGCACTGGGCAGAGCGCTTGCTTAGAAGCCAGAAAAGAATCAAAAAATCCATAAAAACAGTGAGCTGAAGCCTTCCCAATAAAACTTCCAGATAAAAGAGTACAGAAGTCATTCAATAAAACAGAGTACAAATCTAGAATAACTGGGTACTTGACAGAGCATAAGATATGATGTGCTTTTTTTTGTTTGGGGTTAACGTCATCTTTATTCCTTCACTGCATGATCCAAAAGAGACTGAATGGATATTTGGGAGGGATAATGACATCAAACAATCATGTTAAATTGATATTTTGAGCTTGCAGTTCTAAAATATCCTGCACTTATGGTTTCAGAGAAAACCCTCAAAATTCCTTCCATTGAGTCTACAGACAGCCTGGAGCTACTAATCAAAGCGTGGAGTTACCTTCCCTTTCCCCTATGGGACTTAAATTAAAACAATTATCAGGCTTGGCAACAAATTTTGCCCATAAAAATTCACAGAACTTTTGTGCTGCTGTAAGGGAACTGATTTTTTTTTTTTTTTCCCCCCCATAGTCTGGACTATCTCTTTATTCAAGCTAGTGTCTTCGTGAGTGCCTGGCCTGTCAGTCAACATTATCTGATCTCACTCCTATGAAACATAAAGGGGAATTGAAGAGGAAACTCCTCCCATTCCTGGATAGTATTCTCTAAAACTCTTAATCCAGCAGGAGATAAGGAAAGAGGATCTTCTCTTGGAGACCTTGTTTCACCACAGTTCCCCCCTCAGTCACAGATGCTCACGCACTTGCACACACATACTTACATTCCCCACGACAAGTGGCAATTATAGCAATTGCTGGCTTGGAAAGTAAATGGGGAAATGTTTAGTCTATTTTTAGCAGTCTTTAATGCAATTTAGCAGCTGCAAACAAACAGAGAGAGCCAGCAACATACAAGCAGCCTTCTGGAGACCACAGTTTGGGAACCTCTGCGCTACTGGATCACATCTAGCACACACACCCCATGGCTGTGCTTCTACTCAGAGACCGCGATCTTAGCGCAAAAGCAGGAAAGACAAATGAATAAAAATAATACCGATATACTGGCAAGGAAGAGACCTAGATGCCTCCAGCACTGGGTAGAAAAATACCAAGATGGTGGAAGAAACTGTCCTGCAAAGAGTAGACCTGTAGACTCGTATGCTCTGTGCCTACTTATTGCAGTAACTCCTCTTTTCCCCTTCCTCACACCAGCGTGCCCCCCAGGATACCCCCAGCATCTCCCCCAAGCTCCGCCTGGATGCTGGGCCAGGAGGTAGCATGTGCCTGGTTGCTTCCAAGGTGCAAGGATTTGGATCAAGGGGCTGGAAAAAGCGCACAGAGAAAAGATAACTACAAAGTTACGCAGTAACCTTCCTGCGAGGACAAAAAGGGGGCTCCCAGATGGGCTTTTTCACCTTGCCCAAGCACTGGTTTCTGCAATACCAGTAGGAACTTCCTGCCTTTGACCTCCATCCTTATCTTTATCAACAGAGTAAAAATATATCAGCAGAAATTTACTACGTGAGCAGGCACAGCATAACCGCACCAACATCACTTCCTAGGAAAGATGGCTAAACCCAAGGGAAGTTCAGAGGAAAAGAGGGAAGAAGAGGTAGAGTTAAGACACTATCAAGTAAAACAGAGATAATATTTATCTGCAATCGGCGATATCTCAAGAGGCTGCCAAAGGAGATTGTCTACCCTGTACTCTACACTGTCTTTGTAAGGAAGGCAATTATTTGAAATACTTTTCCCCAAGAAATAAGTTAGCGAACAAGCAAGCTCTGTAAGAAGATCAATCCTAAAATAAAGTATCCATTTGGAATCCCACACTTCACATAAATCTAAAGTACAAGAGCCGCAAGGAGGTATCCAACTGATCAAGATTTGCCCCTTGGAAGGAGGAAAACGTGTGTGCGTGGGGATGGACAGACCCCGAATGTTTCCAAGGCATTACTGATGCATACTGCTTTTCTCAAAGAGCCACTACAGAGAATAATTTAAAAAGGCTGTTTGAGAAATAACCTCTGCGGTCAAGTAGAACTAAACTCTCTGCTGGTACAAACCAGGGAAATTCCAGTGAATGGAGCTGCTTTCTTTTATGCTGGCAGAAACATGTGTCGATTGAACTGGCAGAAGCTGAAGGAGCCCATCACAGTACACAACAGAAAGGATACCGCAAGTAAGAGTAAAATAATTTCTTTTAAAAATATTAAAAGAAACTAAAATTCAGTTTTACTCTGGGCTTATGCATGTTTGATTTCAAAAAACTGGCCAAAATTTGCCTGCTTGGCATTAAAAAATACAAACTTTTCTTTTAATATTTGAATGACAATGTGTTTCACTACAGCCAGACATGTCAAATTACGCTCACTCAGTGTCCTGCACTGAAAAGATTAGATCCACTGGTGCTTATTTTAATAGCACCACTACCATTTAGCAGGAGGGTCAAAAAGGCTTTTTGCAGTAAAGCACTGTGCTAGTGATGTGGCCAAGCCGACAAATTCTCAGCAAAATTGCAAATTTAGGTGTTCTCGGTACAAACTTAAATCTGAAGTCCCTTTACTTATTATCACAGATCAAAGCACTAGTTGTATGAAGCAGTTAATTAAGGACAGACATCACACCTACACCATGTTCTTATTTGTTCATTTTATTCCAGTGAAGACAATCTTGCTAAAATTGCAGAAGACACTGACAAATACAGAAGTAACTCTTAGGGCACAACTCAAAAGCATTTGTTGGTGTAACACAGCAACTTCTATTCCCTTCCTCTCAGCAGCTGAGGCCCACGCTGGCTACCTAGCACACAAGAAAACAGACATCTGTGAAATGGGCTCAGAGCATTCAGTTGCCACAAGAGTGGGTGGCAAAATGTTACTGCAACATCTCAGCTTCTTGGGTTAGAAACACCACCGCTGATGCTGCAGGTACCGCAGGTACCAGCAGCAACGACTCCTCCAGCTCTATTGCTCTTTGAGGGCTCTTGCAAGAGCATTCCTCGTGTTCAAAAAAACTAGCGGTTTGTCATTCCTCCAAATTGCCTTATTCATTCCTAATGATTTTAAAGTACTTTGCACTTTCTTTAACATGACATTTTCTGAATTAAGAAAATTCCAAAACAGATGCTTGAGTTAAAAACATCTGATATTAAAAACATAGCTTTTTTTTTTCCCCCCCTTCCTTCAGCACTAGACTGCTCTCTTGTGGGAAGCGAGTCTATACGTATCATCTGGTTGCAGAATGTTGCTTCAGGGCTGGAGCACTGGAAGTGTTTAGAAATTTTTTTTTTTTTTTTTTTGGTTTCTGCACTAGAAAACCTCAAGAGAATTCCAGGACTTCAGAACTTGCTGGATGTCAGCAAAAGTTATCAGAAATATGTAATACACAAAAGTCTATTAAAAATATCCAAGTTATTTGCTATAATGAAAACATCTTCATAAAAATCTATTCTGTAATGTTTTCTGAACTGCCCATAAATGCTGCTGCTTTTAGGGCAGACCCTGTCCGGACCTTTCTTTTATTGCCTTACAGTATCGCAAATTGCCTTTTCAGTATTAAATGCATAATTGTTTTCCCTCTATTACAGATTTTAGTTGTTGGCAGTTACACTACTGTATTTTCTTCACAGAATAAACAAAGAAGTTGTGACCTGTGTTTGTAAATAGTTGCATATATATTTTTAGCGGTCAATGTAATGTAACTGGAAACGTCAAGATTATTAGGGAACTAATGGAAGTACCAATAAAAACATTCATAGGCCACAGTACCATTATGCTAAACTTTAAAATCCAATGTCAAAAGGTCAATAATTCATATCTTTTTTTCCAGTATTATTGCCTTTAAGTTAAACCACATTTTCCCACCTTATTGGAAGTAGTGCCAGAGTCCATTCCTGTGAGCTGATCGCTAAAAATCCAGTTTGGGACTCATGCAGAGCACCTAGGTCTGCTGTTTGCAAAACGTGTCAGATCACTCCATAAAAAGAAACAGACTGAAGAGTTCTGGTAACTGCCTGACACATTAATTTATAAGATTTATGACTTTTATATAAAGGTAGGATTAGCACAATGTATAAAAATTCCAATTGCTGACAGAACATTTACAAAAGAAAAAAACCTAATGTTTTCAATAATTTGGAAAAAAACTTATAACATTTCCCCCACCCTATGTGGGTTTTTTTCCCCTCCCTTGAAATGCTCCATATCTTTCATCGCAGCACCTTTACAACCAAAGACTGCTCTCCTGTCTATTACATACCTTCGCTCTCCAGGGGAAAACTACTCCAGAACTAGGTCTTGTAACTAATGTGGCCCAAGTTCAAATGAGAAACCAAAAATCACTTTCTGATTTCCCAGCCTTCCGTTTTCTTGTTTGTCCTTAGTTCCCGGTTCTTGTGCAATGTCAGCTGTTTGCACCAATTACAAAATATTTTTTCAAAAAAAGCTCAGTAAGAACTCAAACCTACTAATATATATGAACACATTACATATGTAAGTATAAGTAATCACAGATTCCAAATACAATATGCCCCGTTCTTCCACTTACTAGTTCTCCCATTATTTTAATTAGAAATAGGTTCGCATTCTCAGATGCAGACCAAGCAAAGCCTTGAGGCATTCATATGCCTAAAGGCAAGAACCTAGTTGAAGGTTTAGGTGACATTTCTTATTACCAAGATCTCCCAAAGCTTGATCAAAGGAAATCACAAGCCCACTACACCTTCACCCCAATACGAGCACTAACAGAAATCCACAGCAACTTCCAGTAGCCATACAAAGGTCATTCTAATGAATTTACAGCTGGCTATAATTCCCATGATGAAATCTAAATTATAAAAGAATCAAATAGATAATGTGAGTGAACACTGGACAAAGTATAAATTGAAAATAGTCGTTTGAGAGTGAAGCAGACTTTCATTAGAACTGGCCACGTTTTCATATTCATTTTCCACAAATAATGAGTCATATTAATTTGTTGCTGTTGTAATTTCACTAAAAGAAAATTTAATTATAAATACCTTTGACTATCAAATTGCATATGCAATTGCAATGGACACTACTCCATTTTGCAGTGCAGCTTATCCAATCAAGAAATAAAAACAGTCCTGTGACTGCAGTGAATAAAGAACCATTTTCTAACGCTCCTTACTGCTGTAGCTCAAAGCCAGGGCTATTACAATACTGGCAATCTTCACATAGAAAAATCATTGGTATTTTAAGCACTTTCTCATTTAGATCTGCCCTGAACAGTTAGCTGATATGGTGGTGAACAGAGCGGTGGCCCTTAATAGCCTGTCAATGCCATGGCATGCTGTATTAAAAAAAAAGAAAAACAAACAACCAAACCAAACTCACAGCTTAAAATGGGGTTAACAAAAGCGTAAAATTTATGCAAAAATTCTCCTACTGTAGAGAAGTCCGTATACACAATTACAGAAACTGCCAAATGAGAAATTGTTTGCTGAAGGAATTTCACAGGTATTTTCAAAACATGAAGGTATGTGGGATACTTTGGCTTGTGTATAAAAGCCACAAAGAACAGTGAAATTAGTTGCACATTCATTACAAATTATCTTTGTTCTACTTCACACAGCATGACCAGCTCTTTGAATTACATTAGGAAGAAAGCAGATGGCCACAACGCCCTGAAAAGCTCAATTTACTCTTGATCGCCCTCCGTGATAGTTCAAGTTTTGAGTTCCGTCTTAAGGTTACTCCTTACAGACTAGAACTGAAATCAACCAAAATCATCAGCACTTGTATCACCGTGGCCTATGCCGAGTAAGCCCAGCCACTTCGCCATCAGCGCAGATGAAGAACGGTGCATGAAGAACACCGTCACGTACACATGCACGCTGAACTGCAGGGGACCACGACCTCTCACCACTCCGACCAAATTTCAGCAAAGCTAATTCAGTCTATTCTCAGTTGTTTTCCAGATACTTGAAAGCGTAAGTGGCTTGCGTACCCGTGTATGAAAATAAGGCAAGGATTCTGGACAACAGCTTCGTCTTTAAGTGTAAGCAACCGCCTACGGCTCCAGGCTGTTCAGGAAGCAAAACTCCCTCCTACAACAGTTCATCGATATTACTTGGGGTCCAAGACTGATAGAATATTTGTGTCCACTAATGAAACCCACTGTGCTACCCACAGCAAGGGCAGCAAGCAGGAACACAAATAAAACTACTGTCAAACTTAGAGTAACATATTTATTTCTTAAAGTGTCTAGAAAGCATCCTTAGAAGAGTAATGGCCTCCAGTCATTACAATCTCAGAAGTTCCATCTCTAAAACATTCTATACTACAATTGTCATTTTTTTCCCACTAAAAGAAATCACTGTCAGGAAAGCTCTCATTTATGACAGACAGCATGCTTTTTTAAGTGGAAGAGAACTTCGGGGGGGTTGCCACACAGAAATTAGTGAATTAGTGAATGAAAAACTAGTGAATGAAAAGGTTTTTTACAGATTTCAGATGCTATAATATCAGAGTCCTGAAATCATCACCTCTGACCAAAAGCAGCACAACTGTCATGCATGAAATAAATTTCTCTGTGGAATTGCCGATATAGCGCTGAAAGCAACTAGCACTACATCCTCGCTTTGAAATCTTTGCTACCTCACTTCAAAGCAGCATCCTCCACTCCGTACAAGTCACCAGTTTCTTTCTAGATGTACTCTGCTGCCCTAACCGCACAATACTCATGTCAACAGGAAAAGAAATGAAGCATGTTACACATATTACTGACACTGGGTCTGGGTGTTCTGGTTGGAAATGTTTTAGCCTTTGTCATAGACGACGACACAGAGGTCAAAGGAATGGACAGCGAGAGTTCCCTTCTCTTGGTATTACTATTCTTAAGGCAAAAATAAAACAGAGAGATTGAGTTTGTTTTTATTATAGCAAGTTAAAACGCATACTGAACAGCAACCATATTGAAAGCTGGGTACGCTAATGAAAACAGATGAAAACACAGAAAATCGCATCTGCCATCCAGACAGCCAAGATGAGAATGATCCTTACATTTTCTAATGTATGTTCTAATGTAATGATGTGCACAAACCATGCAAATGTTAGAATACTTGAGCACTACACACATTTGGAAAAATCTGGCTGAGCAAGTTATCTAGGCTCTTGTAGGATCTCAAAAAGGCCTTTTTTTTAATTAGGAAATTTTACAGGAAATTAAATAAAAATGTGTTTTTCTAACTAACTGGAAGTGCATAGCATAAAAAAAAAAAAAACCAAACCCAGAATCTATCATTTAACACTAACATACGCCTGCTGTCCTTATGTCCTACCAGTTCTTAAAACTAAGCACTGTTCTGCATTCAAAATGTGCTAACCAGCAATCCACAAAATTATATCTAGATGAAAAGCAAACTTAAAACATCAGTGCCACTCATACCAGCCACCTACTCTTTTTTGAGTATTCTGACAAAGAAGATGTTACTGCTGCCACAGGCCTGTCGCGCAGTCGCTCCCTCACCACCCAAGAAGTCCAAATTCCTACTTGAGGCACTGCGATGTATGATGAGATGTCAGGTAGCCAGTCCAGACTTAAGTACAACATCTCGGGACAGATTGTAGACTCCCTGGATAAATATCATAGCTACTCAGAAAATCTCATGTCATCACTTCAGCAGTCCAGCTTAAGCTGAGCACTTGGCAACGTACCAAGAGTTATGTCACTGGAACAGAAGACATGGTTTGCAGATCGGGAAGAGCAAAGTGATGGACAAGGTGGTGAAGAAAGGGAGATTAAATCCCCTGTTACAAAATGCAAGGTTAAAGAGAAGAGGGTGTCTGTGGACAGAAGAATGGTGAGGGAAAGAGGGGAATTCTTATGATAAAGATGAATTCCAGTAATTGACGGGATTTCCTAAGGGTTATATGAATGCAGACAACAATCATAAATCTCTGCTGCTGCACACACTTACACACAGTAACAGCTCTTCCCTTGTTTTAGCTGCGCACTAGAAGATTGAGAGTTTAGATCAAAGCAGGCATATGGGCAATAAAGCAAGTGTAGGGACCCAGAAAGATGCTTAGTGGACTTCAGCTTGAAAGAGAAAAGTAGACATCAAAAAATGTTTCGTAGGCAATGTTCATAAAGTAAGATGACAGAAAACGGGAAAGCAAATTTAAGTCCAGCTAAATCACAAAAGAGTTTCAATTTGGAAACCACCAACTAGCAGATTTTATATTCTTATTTCAGAGAAACTTAATTCTAAACTGCGTGATTATTATTGAAACTTAGCTAGATGACAGATATAGGCAAGTTCCAGACATCTCATTATATTAAACCCTCGTACTTATACCTTCGGAATTGGCATACAAAAACAATCCTGTAATTCAGTCTTAAAAGATATCTATCCAGTTACATTACTTCTGCGTTGTTTAAATACCATATAATTATAACAAACAAATGTAGCTAATATTACTTGTACCCAGTACTCCACCATTAAATCTAAAGAAATGTGCTTGCAATAAACGTTCATATTTAGCATAGGGGAACCACGTTAGTAGGTCTGAATTAAATCCTGATTTGTTAAATCCTCATAAGTGAAAGATGAAGTGCTACAACTATCAGAGCTGCGCACAATGAAATGCAGTAAATCCGTAAGTTACGTTAACTATAATGGGTGACACTAAAACCACAAGAAACAACATATTTTTCTTCTATAGAATCATAGAATCATTAAGGTTGGAAAAGACCTCTCAAGATCATCTAGTCCAACCATCAACCCAGCGCCACCATGCCTACTATACCACATCCCGAAGTGCCACGTCTACATGTTTTTTGAATATTGATCACAGCAAAGCATAAAAAACACCTTCCACTGTTCTTAACATTTCCCTTCCCCCCCAGGCATCCAGGTGGTAATTCATTTCTCATTTATACTTTGCACAAGCCTCTACAACACAGAATGTGACATTTTCCTTTCCTTTCCACGGAGCTCCAATACGCTTAGCCGGTTGGGCTCCCATGAATTAGAAGGCACCCAGGAAGCCACACGTTTCCAGGATCAAGGCGCTGCTGGCATGGCCCTCATCCCTGTGGCTGGCACATCCCTGCCATCAGCTGTCCGCAGGCTCCAGGAGCGTGAACAGTCCGCTCAGGGCTGGGAAACATCGGCAGGAAGGAAATGCCACGAGAAATCCTTTTCCAAATAAATTCCTCTTGTGAATAATGTTGCCTCACCGGTTAAGGATGAATTACCAGATTTAAGGATGACATCAGCAGGGAATAGAAAAGACTTGAAAAATACCATTTAACATGCTTAGCTTTCTGCTCTTGCAGCCAAGAAAAAGTAATTTTACATGCTCACAGAAGAGCTTTGATCAGATGTTGGATTCCCAGGTGTTTCAGTGCTATGCTCTACCCCCCACCCTCTTTTTTAATCCAGTGGAGAGGGGAAAAATCATTTTACAAAGCATCAGATATGTGCGCCTCTAAATTCCCTTGCAGGTGGCATACTGGGCAAATGTGCCAGAAGGTAGTTACATACCAATCAACAAGCCAGATTATAACACGCAGACATTGTCACTGTTCTTCTGTTGTCTGTAGTTCCTCTGTGAGGAGAAGTTATTTGTTGAGTGGCTTGTGAAATAGTAGCACAGAACTACACTGCTGAGCAAAGAGAGTCTTCTGATTAATATTATACTTTATCTTACTGTAACTGAGCCTGTTGTATCTTCTCCTGCTATGGTAAGCATACTACACGCTAACAGCCAATTCCAACCCTGGCTTTTCTTAATCATCCCAGTAACTGAGTTTGATAGTTTTCTCCTATTACTTTTTAATTGTTGACATGCCATATAATGTCACTGCAGTTTTATACCATGTTCATTCTACTTAAGGCAATATATGAACTCATTAAGCAATGCATAGAAAACCCAAATGAATATATAAATTTCTTTCAAATACCACAGACAAGATTAATTGGAGAGATGGCTCTGAGACTCTGGAAAGCAATTTGATTAATCCAACACAAACTCCTTAAAATAGGTCACATGAAATAACTTATCAACCACATTTCACAGGAAGCTGAGAGAAGTCCTTGCTCCACAGATGTTATTATTTGAGATCTCAGTTTGCAAAGAGCTCAGATAGCTGAAGCACGTGCATAAGACCTTTGCCTAACTGCGGCCTAAATTAACAAAACCAGAATGACATAAAAATCTACAAATCTACATAAATAAAAATTTACCTCAATCTACAAAGGCTTGTAAGTGATGCAGTGCTCAGTATCACAACTTCTATGCTGTAATCACCTGGCCACCAGCGGAGACAGCATGCCATGTTTCCCCAGCCTTCAGGCAACCTGAATTAGCAGGACGCCTCTCGCTGCTCAAGATTCACAAGTTTGAGCTCTGTCTTAAGGTCTTTACTTACAAAGCCACACATGGCTCATAGTCCTCTATTTGTTTGGATTTTTTCCTGGATTGGTGGAAGGGAAGGTTGTTTCTTAACATAAAACACATGTCAGTAGCATCATTCTTTATACAACACAAGAGTCATTGGAGCATTCATTAGCCACCTTGCTAAGCCAACCGGACCCATGCCCGCATCCTTCAGGTAATATCCCCAACAACCAGGCACGGGCTAAATTGGAATATAATCTCCCTCTATACTGAAGTTGTTTCACTTTGCATAGAGTGAAAATGGGGCAAATGGCGCAAGAAAGAAATTCATAAAGAAGGATGTGCACAAATGAAGAGAGCAGGAGATTTTACTTTAGCTGTCAGGGGACTCATCACTAAGGGAACAGTCAGAGTAAGAGCTGAAGTCAAAAGCCATATGAAACGCTCTAATACTGTGTTTCAGAACAAAAAAAATCATCTGTCTTCTTTACCGATATTAGTAGATTAAGAAGGCTGGCAAAGTAAGCATCTACAGGAAAACAAAATGAAACAAACAAAAAAACTTCAACCAACCAAAAAAAATAAAAACCAAACACACACACAGGGCAAGGTAAAAGGTAAAAAGAAGCCTAAATTACTTTTAGCCACTACTGTGGATAAAGAAATAGTCATAATCTTAAAGTACACGAGGACTTTGAAATTACTTTGAAGAAGAAGAGAAAGAAATGGACAAGTTGTTTGAATCCCAGTGGGAAAAGAGCAGGAGCTGTGTTTAGGAAGTCAGACTAATACCATTTGTGCAGCTTAAGATGGGAGACAAGGAGAAATCTTCTAGCCGAAACAAAGGAAAAGCAGACATCGATTTTAGAAGTCATGGAGCATAATAAAAATGGGATGAGATTCATTGGACAATGACCTGAACAGCTGAAACATGACAAAGTTGCTTTCCGCATGACAGTGCCCTGACTGCCAGGGAATGGATAGGAAGAGGAAAAAGTCACACTTTCACACCTTGGAACTCTCCCTTCTGGATAACCATCTTTGAACAAATCAATTTATTTTGTAGCTTGGTTTCTTTCTCATGTGCAATACTAAAATGACACAATCCACCTTTAAAAATAAAATTCCTTATATATTATCTACATACAATTTGAGAATTTATTTGCCAACTAGCAAAGTGAATTCCTCATGCTACCTTCAATTTCATATATACTTGAGATAAACCATGGCTTAATAATAGTATGTGCTATGTATACAAAAATAAAAACTTTAAAATAATGTAGAATGGAAAACAAGATGAAAGACACAATGTTATTCTATTTTCCTTTGGAAATACCTACTTGAAATGAAAATACCTTAACCGCTTTACTTCAATAATTTAGTTTCCATGAAAATATGTCAATGTTATGTTAAGGTCTCAAATCCATTATTAGTGTATTCTTTTCATATTGCAAAACCACAGATTTGGGCCTCATGGACGATGAAAGCACTGCCTAGGACTGTATGTTTGAGTACAGATGATATCATGGGAACTACTATTTATTAAACTAACCAGAAAATAGATTGTTAAATTTTTCAACCTCTGAATAAAAGCAATACAAATATTCCACAATATTGCTAACGAGGATTTCAAGAGACTTTCAACCAACAACTTTCAAAAGAAATCCAAGACGACTATGTAATTTAGTCAAAATTAATGAGATGCATGCAGTTTTGCATCAAAACTACACAGAACTATGCAGATTAATTGGAAACCTTATACTGTCCCAAGTTTTTCTCAAAAGAAAGCCAACATCCACAATTATGGTTTTGTTGTTTGTTTTAAATCTATGCTAATCTCTTCCTTTCATTTTTAAAGAAAGGTGGTCTGAAGTTCACAAGCTGAGCCGTATCTGAATATAGCAGCGTCAAGATACTGTTGTAATGAGGGACAAAACCCAAAACCTCATTCGCAACATTTCCAGCCCTTGTCACAGCCCTGTCTTTTCCCCTTTCTAAGCTGTTGGACCAACACAAATTGAGGAAAACTCCGCGTTGGGCTGGCTGCCCAGTGGCCCTCTGAGGCTGCTGCACCACGGCAATGGCCTGGCCCGGCCTTGCTTTGGCCCGGCTTCAACTACACCTGGACCCATCCCAGGCTTTCAGCATTACCCACACCTTGCTATTCTCCCTGGGGATTCTCTGCACTCACAGCAGGGAAAAAACTTTAATTGCCCGATTAAGGTGGCTTCTGACTGCTTTCTATTGGCAGGGCTGGGGTGAAGCCAGGGAAATGGAGCCAGCTATGGAACATGGACCTACACGTGTACTGAAAACAAATACGAGTATTAGAAGAGTCTGAAAAAATTAGCAAAATATTCTTCTCTAACTTCTCTCCAGAGATTTGTCACAAGCACTTTTGTGGAGGAGAAGTACAATTAGTTAAGAAACATCAGAGACTGCTGGGAATTGGCAATTCTCAAGATAAAGTGATGGAGCCTCTCAGAAAGGGTTAACAACATTTCACATATGTTTGCATTATGTTTGTTCATTCATGCAAATGAAATAGTCATTAATTGCTTTCTTCTGTATTGCCATAAAGAAAAATCCATTGCTTGACTTGCTATCGTTATAACACATTACCAGTTTCCACTAAGAAACCCACAGTTGGATCCGTTTTCCAATATGAAACACAAAAGGTTACAGATCACCACCAGAAATTTCTCAAACAGCTTTTTGCAAAAAATATAAATAATTACACTGTGACATAACGTTTCTTTATCAGATGGTAGCCATTTGTAAAGACCTTGTGCTTGTTAACACTTCAAATATATAGCCACATAAGGTTTATACATGCTTTTCCTAAAATTCTTCTACAATTTAAATGTAGAAAAGAATGAAACAGGAGATACCAAGAGAAACAAAAGTGTAGACTATAAAATTGTAACAGTAGGTTGGATGTATATTCCCATCAATTTATACTAAATGGTGAAACTGTCAAAGGGGAAGACTTCATATCAAAGGTCATGCTTTATTTCTGTTCTTAGTTTTTTTTTCCCCATGCTTTCAATAAATTGCTTAGCTTTAGCAAAAAAAAAAAGTGTCTGTATTAATGTAACAGCCATATGTTATACTGTTAAAAAGGTTAGCCCAGCTTTCACAGATTCTTGAGTTCAGCTACAGCTTGCTTGCATCTGGTCTTTGTCTAGATTTATTAATAGTATGGCAAGAAATCTAAATTATGCAGCAGTGTCACAGAGATCATGCAGCATACATTCATTCCAAACTAAAGCACAATATTCAGGAGTTTAAACATTTTAATGGGCTTCTTTAAAATAAAATTGGACAACGCACCAGAAAATACATTTGAGAACAATCCTGCTTTGAAAGGCTGATGAATTAGATGATCTAACCAGTATTTTCCAGTTATATTTTCCATGATCCATTTCATTTTCTGTTATCTCATTGTTCCAGTTCAGTATCCAGGCGCTACACAGAGATTATCTGTTAGACTCAACAGCCCAGAGGTTTGACGTGCCGCCTCCCAGTCGTTCAAAAAGCCACTTGGGAAATGTGTAGCATCCCTCTCTTTGCCCTTCCCACCACTGCACCTGCACAGCTCCGGCAGTGCCGAGTTGCAGGCTCTGCAGAAGCGCTCCTCTGCCCAAGCACAACCCAGCCCACAGACAGGTGCTGCTAACTGAGACAGGAAGATTTCCAAACCTCTTTTCCTTTTCTCTCCAGGGCTTATGAGCACAGGAGATGATGTTTCCTTTCCCATCCCTTAGGACATTTTCTACAGTAACAGATGAATGAGGGGTGGCAGCACAGTCCGCGATATGTAACATGGCTGCAGGGATGTCTCAGCCCCAGAGGCTTGATGGCTCTCACACTCCATCCACACACACAGACTCCTACCCTAGGAGAGACTCTCTCCTTGTTCCTCCAAAGATCAGCTGTCCTATTAAGGAAAACCACGGCTAAAAACATTCTTGGTGGACCACAACAGACACTCCATGAGGCCAGC
Source organism: Balaeniceps rex (assembly GCA_013401315.1). Lineage (NCBI taxonomy): Eukaryota > Metazoa > Chordata > Aves > Pelecaniformes > Balaenicipitidae > Balaeniceps > Balaeniceps rex. The sequence continues at coordinate 7,510 of VYZW01013713.1, read as the reverse complement.
AGGCTACATTTTGGGACCCCATGTCATGTTCAAAGCTCTGTTCTGCACACAGAAGGACTTAATAGCTGTGTCCCCGTAGTCTGCTGACAAGCAGCCTCAGGCACGCCGCTTATGACTTGATGCGTCCTACCCACACTGGTAATCAAAAGCCTGGTTGTAGTTCTAGCTTACAGCATCTAAACTGTGCTTAGAAAAAGGCAAAGTTAGGCTATCTGTTGGTAGAGTGTACCATAATAATTCATCCAGACCTGATGATCAAGAGACTGGATCTATTTCAGCTTCTTCAAAACGCTCAGCCTGCACCCAAAGCTGCAAACACACAAATAAGGAGGATGGAAAGTGAGTCTGCATTTAGGAACTGGCTTAAGACTTGCATTTCACTGGCAGCAAAGACATTCTTCATTGCACCCAGCAATAGTAGCTAACAGACACTTGTATCAAAAGCTTCATCGCAGCTTTGCATTACATCAATTTAGCAGCATCGAGTCAGCCAAACAAAGGCAGAGCCCTGGCACCAAAGTTAAGGAGAAAACAAACCTAGTATAAGCAGCCCATTTCCAAGCTTGTAAGAAGCAGAGGTGGCTTATATGTAAAGGCTCATATTTTTCTTTTCATCATGTTTGGTGCTTCAGCCAAGATGCCTGGAAAAACTTAAACCACAAGTGAAAGGGGAGAGGCGAGAGCTTTCAGAATCAGAAATCTAGATGCTACAGCTATGGGAGCACCACCAGAACAACAGGCAGACATATCCAGGCGTGTAACAGTTCCAGCAGGGAACTGAACTGCCTGGTGGAGGGATCCAGTGGCCAACAGATAATCCTTCCAGACCTAGTATTATTATTATCAAGAGTATGCATGGGAACTTACCTCTGACATCTTTTCTGTGGCTGGATGAGAACTTTATTAAAAATGTTGCCCCAGTGATTTCCATAACTATACATACAAACTCCTCATAAGACAAAAAAAAAAAAAGATAGAATGTCTTAAGCTCTCCTAGGTCATTTGTTACAGTGCCATCATGGAACAGACATGAAAAAGCAACTCAGACAGCGTCAGATATTCTATTACTGTTTTTCTCCAAGTGCATTATACATAGCTCTTGTACCTAGGTAAAAATCAAGATTAAACAATCTGGATTTTACATTACTTGAATTCAAGATGAGAGAAAAAGCCAGCATTTTCCAAAGTTCTGTGGGGCACAGGGGGGATGCTTTTATGGGAGAAGGAAGTAGCACAGCCTTCCTTCCAGCTGTAGGGCAGCAACGTGCACAGTGTGGGATGGAGGAGCAATGATGCAGGGCCAAAGAGCAGAGAAAATGAAGTACCAGAAAACCAGCTGAGTTGGCATGCAATCTAGTTTTCTTCTGTGAAGTACCTAGAACAGTTTCATGCCAACATCCTGTGTTCGTCCTGATATATTTACTGTACATGTCATTTTCAAAGAAGTTTCAGTTGGAAAATACCATGGAAATCATCAAAAGCCAGCCAAATGCTTCTCTCTGATTTTCTCCTCTAATCCCCAATGGTAACAGTTACCCTATTTTCATCCTTGATGATTGCTTCAGACTTGATGGAAGTGCAATAGGTACAAATGTAATAAATTTACACTGAGTGTCAGTTGTCAGTCAAGAGAATCAGTCTGTAATTAGGATCATCGTCTGCTAGGACCTCATGGGAGTTGTTCTTTAGTTCAGATACCACATGCACACAATAATAGGGATGATCAACTGACAAGCAAGCCAAACTCATGGAAAGGTGAACAGTTTGTCTGACTTCACTGGAGATTCTCTGTGGTTCTGGAAGATTTTAGTCTTCTGTGTTTACAGAGGTCCATGTTCTGTTGTTTCATCTTCCAACAACAAAAGCAAACTGTGGTTGCATATTTTCCTTTAAATGCAGAGACCATTAAAATAAGCAACTTCAGGCAAACCAAAAGCAAATCTTAACAGAACATAAAAGAAAGGTGGCTTTTTTTTTTTTTTTTCCCTAAAACTGTATCTTCAAACTTTATTAATGTCAGCAAGTTAAACGAAAATGCAATCCTGGAAATATATTTATTCTAGAGTTTCAAAGTGAAACATGCAAGAAAAACGTTGATGCTTCATCATCCCGAGAATTCAAATAAAAACAAAGATAGTATCTCGATGCAAAGCTGACGTGGAAAAAGCAGAAATGACTTCTTAACCTTACGTGCCTTGCTCAGAAAAGAGAAGATGGCAAGCTAAAGACATGCTGAAGAAAGGGAATCATGACAAAGCCATCTCCACAACTGGAGACCCTTTGCCTACTCCTTTGTTTTATAAGTAGGAAACAGATGGGTCCCTATTTCAAGTGCCATAATCTCCTAAGAGAGGAAAAAGCTTGACATCCCAGAAATCTCAGATAATCAGGCCTGGGATTCTTCCAGTGTGAAGGTTTCAGTGCGCAGGCAATGGGCACTGTATCTCAGCCACTATCACCAGCAAGAAAGCAATTACAGAAGAGGACACGTGTATGCAGCATTTGCCAATAATATGTTATTGTGCCTCTGATAGGCGATGAGGTACAGCACCACAGAAATTCTGTAAATGAAGCCCTAAAGTTATTTTTCAATAATAATATTCTCTCAAGTTCCCAATAAAAAAGAACAAAGATCTAAATAAAATAAATATATGTGTAATTAAATCCACCTCCATTGACAGTAAATCCCTTATGCATATAGCTAATGAAAGCTGCTGTAAGAAGACCACGGGGGGGG
>VYZW01013706.1:12804-31255 GCA_013401315.1 Balaeniceps rex | reverse complement strand
TTTAATAAATTTGTTAGTAACACTGCTTTACTGTAAAGCATAATCTGTAAGTCAAGCCTCCACAGACTGTCCTATACTAAGTTGTAAGGGGCTGCTTAGTGAATGTAAGGATGACTAAAACACTCAAGGACTTCAACTTGCTTGATGGTAACTGTTTTACTAGTTTACTGAAAGACAGAGGGAATACAATTCTGTGGATGTAAATTCCGCTGTCTCTGATTCTTAGTGTCCAGTGTAAGATGGTATATGAAACTGTTTTGTAGATAGAGTCTTCCTTTCTATGTGTATGTTTAGGTGGTAGAGAGCATCCCTTCTTACAGCAAAGATGGCATCAAGTCCTATCTTCTGCTGGTTTGGAAGTAATTGGTGTTGTTCATTAGTATCCTGCATGTAAGGATGTTGCTGCAGTGTCTGGACGTACCTGTGATACGCCAGTCAATACAGTCGCAGTGTAAATTAAATGGTGTAAGTGTCACTGCTCAGGTAACCTGCGTCAGTACTGAAGCTTCCTGCAAAGACATACAGAAATTGCAACAAGGTGGTCATTTTGGTGGTTCACTGCAGTAGCTGGATGGTAGTTTGCTGCATATGTGGGTGTATGCATTCACATTTCTTACTATGCTGTATAAAGTTGTCTTGCTAGGTAAAAGTGTAACTGATAGAAGTATCTACAATTATCTGGTTCTGGAAGCAAACACTTAAGCATGAAGCGACAAGCTTCCTGAAAGTGGTCATAGCTCTTTCTGTACCAGTCTGGAAATCTCTTTCTCCTTGGGAATTAAGCATGATGCTGACAAGACAGATAAATCCACTGCTTTGAGCTTTCAGCACTTGCATGATAGCTGCTGGGGGAGTTTTTCAGATTAAAAAAATAGGTACATGTACCTACGTAGAGCAGCTTGTAATACTTAATTACTGTTAGGTCTCACCCAAACATTTTTCTGCAACCATTCTGAAATGAGATGACTCACATTGGGTTTTCAGAACATTTCTTTTGACAATGCTGAGCTACTGAAATGTATACCTTGTTCACTGTGGCATATGCTGAAGGATTAGGATAGTCTGCATAATCAAGCAAGCCTGAGTCACGCTTTTCAGATCCTGCTAGGTTTTAGCTGGACAGAATTTTCTTGTATTCAGGCTCATGTGGTCTTTGCAGTCTGTTCAGATGTTGTCATATATAAGGTGGGTGACTTTTTAGAGCTCAGGCTGTAACTACTTAGGTGTTTCCCTTGCAGACTCCTAAGATAGCTTTAAACTTCTTTATGGTGGTCCCGCAATTGTTCTTTAAGTTGACGTGAGCTTGCTCCTCTTGAGTAATGACCCTTAATCGCTTTAAGGAAGAATGGCTGTTTAACTAATTCCAGTTCTTTGAATTGTGCGAGCCATGCATGTTTTCTGTTCCTTCCTCATTTTCACTGACCAGAGTCCTGCTCATCCTAGTGAATGGATAGATGCCCTCTGCCACATATAACGAGGGCTTTTGAGTATCAGGTATGTTCGTTATATTTCAGAAGAATATTTTCTTGTTCCCTTAGGATATACTTATTAGGTGTGATATCTATGTACAAAATGCAAGTTGCATAGCCACCATCATAAGGGAAGTACTGATACGTCCTTCTGAATGCTAAATGCCAGCTGACCTGGATCTGATATTTTTGTGTGTGTATGCATGTTAAACTGGCTGCACTGATGTTACAGGAAGGCTAGATGTTCTGAATTTGCGGCTCAGTTTGAGCAACGAAAATTAGTGGATTAATTACAAGTAGTTAAGACTTTAGAAGACTTTCCATTGTGTCTTCAAGCATGTTGTAAAGCTGAATTTTTTTTCAGAATACTTAGGTGTTGTGGGATTTTCCATGAAAGGGAAATTCTGCTTTGTGTTCCCCAAGAAATAGAGGATAGGCCACAGACTGAAGAAGAAAAGACTTTGAATTTCCTCTTCAGTGGTCATGGACCACCTTTGCATGAAATTACATAGGTTTTATGGAAACATATTTGATCTTTTAATCAAGTTTTCATACACAAACACTGACTATTCGGGTCACTATACAAAATCCTTGGCCTAGTTTAGTTCATGCTACATTACTGTTCCAGCACTTTTTAAACTGTCTGTTGTATTGCATCGTTAAACACTTTCCAAGGTTCAGGGAAGATCAGAAAAAAAGCTTCTCTATGAATTAAGACAATTATTTGAACGCCATGTAATGAGACTGTTCCCTGATTTGCTGTATTTAATGAGTATGGTCCAAGACATCTCAGGTGCTCTGTGCCAGCAGTTGGTTCAAGAGCCATGGATTTGCAAGTAGAAAAGCTTCAGTTACTGCACTGCTGCCAATAGGTATGTTCTGAGCAGACTTGAGAAGAACTTTGCTGTAGAAACTCATTTCCTAGGGGCTGCGATATGAAGAATGTCGTGAAAACCAGTCAAGCAGGGAAAACAGTTTAAAGAGAGCTTGCCTGTAGGGGAGTTGTACACCAATACTAAATTCTTCTTTTGACGTTATTAGCTGGTGGCTTCACAGGTGGTGGAGTTGTGCATGAGCTGTGGGAGGCAAGAAAAAACAGTTGTAGCTAAGTAGTGTTCCTACTTGCAAGTGTAAGTGCCTACTTACTTGTAGGTAAGTACATAGAAATGCAGTACAGGAGATTTTGAGTTTGTCATCAGTTGCTATATAATTCAAAACTTTTTTTAAAGTAAATTCCCATTTGCTGCTTTAAAGTTGGTGGTTGTTACTATTACATACACCCAGGTGATAATATTAGCTCCTAAGAAATTGTTTGGACTGAACTAATTTTTTCCAATGTATTCTTACAAATGATCATTTAACTGGAATACGTTGTCTTTTAAGCCTTTAATACTGTTTAAGAACTAGTGTCCAAAATTTTAATTTGATTCTGCTATGTGTCTTTCTTTAAGAAATTATAGGTTTTTGCAATTAAAATCTGGGTAGCTGACTATTTACTTCCAGTAAGTTTCCTGAGCTCAGTGTGTAGTGTTCCTGAAGTTGCTTGGTTACGGTAGTTTCATCTTGAGCTACTCTCTAACCTAAGATTTCAGGAACATTGTAAACTGATAGCTGTCATGTTTAGACTTGGGATCTATTGTGTTCTCACTACTCTTGTGAGTACAAGAAAGGAATGAGATGTGGTGCCAAAACCAGAAATGTTCCTTCTCCATTTCCTAGGCAGGTGGGTTTTGCAGCTTTCTTCTGCTATCTTGGTAACAAGATAGCGGGGAGCATTCTGAAGCAGACCTGATGCTGACCACTGTGCTCATGCCTCAGCTGTTACCGTGACCTACTGCTACAAATGGCCAATGCCCTCTATGGCAAATCTGTCCGCTGCAGATGCTGAGCCACACCTACCTGGGAGCACTTTGCCCCTTAATCTCTGCCATGTCACTTGCATTTCCCCCCAGCCCTGTGCCCTGGTAAATCCTCCTCGCATCTTGGAATTGGCAAGAAGGAATATTTGCATGTAATAGAGGAGGTTGAAATGCAGACAAACTTGGGGAGGAAGGGGACATCATCATCTTACTTTTCTTGCAGAGAAATGACAAGGTTCACTTTCAAGACTAACTGAATCCGGCAGTTATTTTGACGTTTTGTGATCTATTTCAAGGTAAATTAATGTGTTTGCAGCATTCCATCATCTGAGCCAGGTTCAGCTTGACATACTTGAAATCCCCCTATATTTCTTGGACCTGACAAAATGGCTTCAAATATTTTGGACTTATTTTGATGCACTGAAGTCACCTTTCACATAAAGTTGTAGCATAAGGATCTTTGATTCAAAATGAGCTCTCGGTTTTCATCTCTGAAGAAAGCTCCATGGATTTGCCTTGAATGGTGTCAGCCACTTACTAAAGGAGCAGTTGTGAGACACTTTAAAGAGCTGATGGAGGATTCCAGCCAAATTAATTTTTATTAATTTGTCAATAAATGAAATAGATGAACCCTGAATACAATCAACAAAGCATGTAAAAGACATAGAGCAATTGGGAAGGGAGCTTATTTTTTAAAGTTTTTTTTCTTTTTTTTTTNGCCCCCCCCCCCCCAGTCCCTCTTTTTTTGTCATCTTCTCTTGCATTTTTCTCAGTGAAATTTTGCCTGGATTAATTTTAAGAAAAAGCAGAATGTGTAGACAGAAACACTTGACAGATGTACTGCAAGCTACGGGATGCAGTCCTAGGACTACTTCACCCTTTAGGAGAATTTTGAGGCAGCAACAAGGTGGGATGAGCCACGAGTAAAACGTTCTGCAGGTGACTAGTGACATCCTTGCAAAAGGACTTTGTTTACATATCAGCTGTCAGCATGTGGAGTAACAGACGACGTTATCATAGTTGCTTTTAAGGATGAAAACCAATTTAAGAAAGTTTAGCAGTTGGTGTCCCAGGTTACACATAGCAGTAAGTGATCTGGGAAGTTCTAGCAGATGGTGCTTTTTCACACCTGGCAAGACTGAGTTAGCCTATTCCGGAAAGAAGGATTGGAAGCATGCTTACCGTGAACCTCACTGCCAGAGTGCTTCTGTGCAGTATTTGTTGTGTTGTGTTGATAGTTTGTAAACCCATAAAGTCCAGGAGAAGAAATGTGTAAAGGTTATTTAAATGTGAATTAGGTGCTTTGGGTTTCCTTTTATGAATATAAAATACAGCTGAAGTAGCCTCTTCCACACCTCAGGTACTCTGTGTATTGTGCCTATAGGTTCAGGACTAACTCCGGGACCTAATGGTGTCTTGAGTCTTAATGTTTTACACACTAGGTAGTTGGATCAATGGGGCAGATGACTTACTCGGTACTTTTGAAACCTGGACTGAAGAACCAGGAATTAGTCACCCCTGCGAACCTTCAGGGTCACTGCTGCCTCTGCCTGGCAGTAGCTGGGTGGGGGAATAGGTTGCATTTTTTTTGGTACACAGAAACTTAATGCCTGTCTCTGCTAAGAATCTATTTGTAACATAAGCTTTTGTGGGTGCCAAAACCAAGAGCCCTTGTGCTAGTCTCTGGGCCATTAAACACCTCCTGTTAACACAAAAGCTGCAATATATTGCTTATCACTTTCAGTGTGAAATAAACTGAATATTACATGAAAAATGAGTATGGGATTGTTTTCACTGAGTGAAAGTCTTTTTTGCAAATCTGGTTTAAGGCAATTGGTGGAAGCTCTGTGGCTGAGAGACTTAAAATTAGGCCTTTTAAGAGGCTCTACAGGGAACGGTCTCTCTCTGGCACAAGGAAAGGACTGGATGATGCAAATGGTGCTGTCCTCCTATAACTTCATTCTATGAATGTATATTTTAGTCCCTTGTCACTTTTTTAGCAGGTTGAGTTCCATTACACCAAGCCCTTTTTATCTGTCAAAGCTGTAAAAATCCCCGATAGACTTTGCTGAGGAAATGGTGATAACTGCTTTTATGTTTTTTCCAGGAATATGTTGTGGTAAGGAAAATAATTAATGCTAGTTAATAGCTTCATATAGAAAGGAAACTCAGCAGGTCTGTTTTTCACAACAAATTCTTTAGGGAAAAAAGCCATGAATATGAAAAATAAACAATTTTAAAAATGCTGTAACTAATGGATACAAGTATGCTTGCTGTGTGACTCCTTAATCATGTGCAACACTTCAGTGCTGAACTGGGTCCTATACTACTTTGTGCATTAGATGTGGACTAATTAACAATGTATTTTCCCTGTACAAATAACACTTCGGAGAACCCTGAAAACTGTGCTTTTAAGTGTCTGTATTTTGACCACAGTAAACACTTTTCTGTGGATGCTGAATGCAGATGAAACTATCAGGGACATAAAAAATAACGCTGAATTAGCCTAGAAGCTTTTTTCACTTTTTTAATTTGTTTCAATTCGTGTAGAGTGGCTCACTTAAATTGACTTGAGAGTAAGGGCACAATTTTTTTGTTAATCCGTACTATGATACCTTTCGGTCTCTGTAAGTAACTCTTAAATTCTTCTTACTAAATAATTCTCCTGGTCATTCTGGAATTCACTCTGTTGAACTTAAATCTGGGAAAAAAAAAAAAAGTGTTGGGTTTTTTTTTGTTTGTTTTAAATCATTACTGTTCTAATAATTATAAGGCTGGAGAATTTAGACTTTTATTTTCAAAAAGTGATGAAACATTCATGTTTACATGTATATACATAGCATGTGTACACATTGTCACAGTCAGGCAATAATAATGACATTAAGGAAAACTAAATGTTACAGGGAGTGTTGGAAATAGTCCATATGCCCTTCGTAAAATGAGTTAGTAAACTAAAAATAGCTTTCTTCATGCTGTGTAAAAACGAGAACCACCAATGAATATCAAAAAAAGCCTTGGGGGGGTGTTTGAAAATAATGTCAGGGACAGAGGAGAGAAGGAATGGGAGTTTGAGATGCTGCCTGTCACACAGTACTAACCTTCCCACAACTCACGTTGCACTTATCTCTGAAACAGCTTGGGATTGCACGCTACCAAACTCTTTGTGCAGCTTTAGCCATAGTGGATATTTTGAGGTAGCAATGAGAAAAACCACAGAAGGGCAAAATGATGCTGCTATCGGATGGCAGGACCCCTGACCTGCATGAGGACGGTCATGCATGTGGTGTCGGTTGGTGTCTCTCATGCCTAGCCCTGTTGCGGCGTACTGGAGCGAGGGGGTGTGCGTGGTGAGCATCAAAGCTGTGCTTGCCTTACTGCCTGAAATAACATGGACGTTTGGAAACATTGCGATGACTTGACTGTGCAGCCCCCCTGGCTGTCAGCTTCTGCAGCTGTTTTTCCAGGCTGCCTGATTTTGTGTGGTTTTAGTTAGCTTTGTAATTAGGACAAGCTTGATTTAGGAAAGCTTACAGTGTTGAGCATAATATTTGGGTGAATGGACTTATTGATTGATCCTGTGTGTTGCTGAGAATGTTTTTCTGACTTGATAAGTGTATCTTAGAAGCTGTAATATATTTTGACGTAATGAGAGTCAGAGGGGAGCAAATGGACACAAGTATTAATAAAGCGTGTTTTCTTCCTGTTTTTTTTGTAGCAACAGTACTGCTTATACACATTAAAAACTTAAATGTCCCCTATGGCTTAAGGGTTTGTGGACTTTGGCTTAGAGATCCATTTTCTGCTGTGTTGTCTTTGAAAGCTGAGAGGTGAGGAATTGTCTTGTGTATGTGTGTGTATATTGAAACTTAAAGCTGTTTAACAGAATTGTGACATTTTTAGTAAGGTCTGGCATGTTTTACCCATTCTATGCTTCTATGTGATTAGATTTTTAAAACATTCACTATTTTTAAGGAAGCTGTATCTATGAAATCACATGCGCAACTAGTGCAGTATGTAAGGAATTCCCTGGCAGTGTTGCATGTGTAGTTGAATGAAAGGAATCTGAACCTATTCATTAGTGCTTGACCAAATGTGCATACACATGTGCCTTTGAAAATGTGTTGAAACATAGCAAGTTCTGTTAAACTGTAGGCGGGCATCTCATTATGCGGCGCAGAAACTGGTACAGTACAGCATTCCTATCTGGAGACTTCTTTTGCAAACAGGTGCAAACAGAGCTTTCTTTTAGCTACAACTTACTTCAACTTTCGTTATTACTTAGGTTACCAATACTCTGCTTCAGAGGTTTATAGAAATATCTATAGCTTATGTATCATAATAAAAATCGTACTGTATCTGTTGCTGCATATCTGCTCCCCTTCTGAACGCTTGTATTCTCTTGCATGGGGACACTGCTGTGTAGCATCCCTCTGGATGAGGGTTCAGCACTGACCCTCCCTTATCTTCTGTGCTGCTCTCCAGGCCCTGGTCTCTCTTGTTTCATCTTTCTCAGAAATGAGAAGCGATCTGTCATTCGGGACAAGGACTGATACAGCTACACAAATGGGAACTCTCATCGCGTCAGAAAGGCTAGCCTTTTAGGTATTCAGTTTGTCTATGAACTTGGTAACCAAAACATAAATGAAATGCATGTGGCAAAAGAGTCTAGAGGTTTTGCTCTAGATTGCCTTTTCTCCTTCCTGTTACCTGTGCTACTGGGATCTGATTCATGAAGAATATTGCAGGTTCTCCAGGGTTTCTGCTCTTTTTCCTAACAAGTATCCATACACTCCTCTGGTAATTCTGTGACTGATTTTGGGGGTGGAAGTTTGTATCTCATTTTACAGGTTTTTCCTTAATATCTTGGACTTCATTGAGTAACTTAGAACTGTAATTAACAGCTGGTCTCCATTCTGCTGAGAGGCAAAGCTTGTTCCTTGCATTCTTAAGTCCCCACAAAAAGATCAGAAAAAGCTAGCTCTTGTTATACCCAGCTGACTTTAACACGCTTCTATATGGTGAATATTATCAGTGTGTAATAACAGCCTGCTATCACCAGTCTGAAAGTATTTTGTCGTTCAGGAAAACAGATTCCAGCCATACATGACACTCGGTGTGCTACTTCTGCGAACTCTGAAAGTCCCAAATTGGAGACATTCCTAGAACGGATTGCTCTCCCTTAAAAAAACCCCAAAGACTTTGTAGAGCTATCTTCAGCCTCTCTATAGTCTTAAATTCTTCTTCATGTCTGCCCTGCATACATACAGTACTGAAAAGCAGCAGGTTTTCACATTTTGCTTTCATCTCTCAGCTTCTTACCCTTTATTGAAAGGTTACAAACTCTCTTTCTGGAGACTGGGTACTGGATTAGGGTGAGTTTTGCCAAAGCAGTGATACTGGAAAGATGACATCTTTATTTGTGGATGTAGTTGAGTCTCCTTACTTAAACAGATTTTTTCCCCCTCTGTATGATGAAGAATGGAGAGCTATTTTTCTACTGCTTCACTTGCGTCTCTGGTCATCCCGAAGCTAAAGACCAAGTGAGACTTCTTTTATGTTTTTGCAAGCAGTTGCTTTATACCACATCACTGTGGTGGCAATATTTATATAAGGCTTTGAATGTAAAGCGATGAGGTGCTTCAGTTCTGGCAAGAGTTTTTTAATGTACTTTCCCTGAGCTCGAAATAACTGTTTCCAGTACCTGCTTATGATGTGGGCCTCATATCCTGAACCTCTCTGTTGCAAAGTTGACTGGATTTGTTTCAACATACTCAGTGTAAATTCAAGCTGCTGTAGCCAAATGCTTTGGAACAGGTGGTGCAAGTACTGATATGATTTTATTAGGGATGGTGATCTTCTAGTTTTCCTGTTTCCCAGCAAGACTTTGTACCACAGACCCTTTTAACATTGACAGTGCTTCTGCCAGGTAAACTGAGCTGCTTTTCATGACCACCAGGCTAGTGTCTGTTTGCTTTCGCATCTAAGTACACAAGGCTACTCCTCTGGGGGAACCTTCTTTCAAGCCCAGTTTATCTGTGTCTGAAAACTTCAATTCCTTAGCATTTTCTTAGCCTGTCAACCAAGATTCTGTTTTAGGGGGGCTGCTGCCTTGAATTATTTGCAAGCTTCCAAAAAAAATAAATTTGAAGATGCTTATGTCCTAAAAAATAAATGTGAAGATGCTTATGTCCTAGCCACTTTACAATTCTTTATTAGTCTTTATTTAGGATGTATCTCACTGTAGTTTCTAACTTTCCACTTTTTTTTTTTTTTTTTTTTTTTTCCTATTTTTTACGCCCTTATGATAGCAAGTGCTTACAGTGCCACCACCTGGTTGAGACAGCTACTGTCTTCACGTTCAGATATTACCTTTAAATTAACGTTTTGCTATTGCTACAAGAAAATACAAGCCAGTCTTGTGAGATNGGGAGTTTTTTCCTTTTAGTTTTTAATTTTCCTCTTTTTTTTTTTTTTTTTTTTAATTCCAATGTGATCCTTTTTTCTGGTGTTCTAGGTAATGCGGTGCTATTTTGCACATGAATCTTTTTAGTAGCAAAGGTGTGCCCTAGTTTGCCTGATCATTTAGATTAGTGTTTTCCTTGTGTACCAAGACACTGGATACATTTCCTGTAAGTCAGACATCTCTCTGGCCTTTGGAGTTAATCAAGCTTTTGCTTCACCTAGTGAGGTTGTAACTCACCATCTTATAGATGAGAAATCAGGTGAGTGTCGTGTCTTTTCGGCTGTTGCTCGGGATGGTGCTGATGTGCTTTCTGCCACTGAGTTGTCCTTTCTCTACCTTTCTGTCTTCAGTTCTCTGCTGCCTCAGTTGTGCCTGCTCCACGGCTGCCTGCTCACTGAAGTGCATGGTTTCCAGCTCCACTAGTCTGTCTTCCTTGAGCATTACCTTCCCCCCCCAGCATCTTTCACTTATGATCTTGCTGGCTACAAACTAACTTCATTTGGCACCTGGAGGTACTGTTTCCATCGTAAGGTAGAACTGGGGCCTCTTCTCTTGGCCTCTTAGGCTTAATGTGCTCTTTAGCAGCCTTTGTTCTTGCATTTGTAAGTAAACAGTAATATCACATCTGTGTAAGAGTAGATATTCTTTTCCTGTGAACTATTGATGACTTAAATCATGTATGAATACATGAGTATCCTTTTGATAAACATCTGAACTTGACAATTTAGTTTCCAATTTTAAAATGTCGAATTGAGTCTCTAATAAAGTTTGTTTGCAAGAACTTCCATGAACAGTAGACAATGTCTGTATAAAAATTAAAAAACAGAGTTTAGGAAGAGTATTGAGGTCTGGACATATAATACGATGCATCATTTCTTTTCAAAGCATGAGTGTATTTAAAAGTTTATCACAGTTGAGGCACCTTAGAAGGAAGGTGTAGGATAGATGTGGCTTTTGTTTTTGCTGTGTCCATTCCACCTTCCTGGTGCTTGTGAAACTCAGTAAGGTAAGATTTGTAAAAGCTGAAAGGGGCAGGTTCAAATTCTGAAAAACCTAGAAGATGTATAGGAGAAGTCCGACATGCATAGGATACTGACAAGACGGACATGAAAACAAGTAAACGTTAGCATCTTAATGTCCTCTGGCTCAAAATTGAGAAGTAATGAAATTAACTTACCTCTTCAATGTTAGCAACCGAATGTCAGTGCAGTATCAACCAATGTGGAGTGACAGGAATGGGAAAGAAAAAAAAAATTGTTATGAGGTATGACTGAGGAAGAGGAGATGGCAGTTCAAGAACCTAATATGAGATGGAACAATCAGAATGGATCCAGGCACACCAGTTTGAAGTTTGGTCAGTTCTCCTCTTGGCAGGTTCAAAAGCAAAAAACGTGGCAGCAGTGAGGTGGTGTGGGTGCTGAAAATGTGTAAGGATTTGTAGTGATTGGGCAACCAGCTGTAGGAAGAATTGGCTGAAGGCCATCAGGGTATACATACCTAGCTCAGGAAGTTTCTGAGCAATAAACTGTTGGAGCTTGGGATAATAAATTGAGGAAACATTACTATGTACTTTCCTTATTCTTTATACCATTTTCCTCTTTATCTGCTACAGAATACCAAATACTTGCATAGACGGACCTCTGGACAGAGCTGAAATGACTGCTTAAATGTCTTTATGCTTATTTTGAATAGTGGCACCTTAACCAAGTTTGAGACACTATTTGGAGTCCTCTTCTGAGGATACCAAAAGTAGTGTTTTCTTCAAGGGATTATCCATAAAAGTGTTAGTATTTCTGATGGTGTGTATGTGAAGAACGTGGTTAAATAGCCTATTTACTTCCAGACCGCCTCATCCTGTATTGTGCAGGAATGCATAGAATGGGAACATGCCTCAGGAGGTCAGTTCTTCTTTACCGCCTGTGCAAAAAGTGGCACTTTTTTCAGTTATATTACGTTCCCCTTCTAATGTGTATTTTTTTTTATACCGCCTTTGTTTGCATGACGACTGTTCTTCTATAGGTGTTGGTCTGGGACATGCCGGTGCCTCTGCAGTCTGACTGTGTTCTTGGGTTGCTGTCTGGATCTTTGAAAGAATCCATCCCAGTATCTTCTAAAAAAGTTCATTTTGCCTTTTTGTCTTGTACCATCCTGCTCTATCACCATTATGACTATTGGTTGGTTCAGCCTTCCCACAGTTGTGAAGATGTCTTGTCGAGGCTTTGTTTGTGGTCAACAGCTCATTTTTCAAATAATGGTGTGGTTGCAGAAGATCATGTCTGCTTTTATTAGATCACCAGGATACTGTTGTGCATAGTTGGTCTCTTGCTAAATTACCAGAAATCTTGGCAAAAGTCGTACAGGCCCGGTAAATTAACTGGACATGTGCAAGTTTAGGTTAAAACTTATTTGTAGGGTTAATGCTGAGATTTTTAGTAAATGAGGTGATTAAAACACTGGTGTGTCAGAGTTGAGAAATGTGAAGGAGGTCTGCCGAACTTCTTTCCCATCCTTGAGACCTCATGGGTAGGTGATGGCTGACTGCTGCACAACCATCGATAACGTGGTGGTGTAACAATCAGTCCCCACAACTGTTGATAATATGGTGGTGTAATATTCAGTCCCCTGCTAAGAAGCATTTGAAGTACCAGTTCCAAAGACGAAACATCAGATTCGCTTTTCAATATATCATCAGGAATGCTGGACACGCTGGCAGATAATATCAGCTCTTTCGGATCCTCTAGCTGCTGGCTGCAAAAACTGGCTGATACCTTTCTTTTGCTCCCTGTGGCTCCCGAGTACCTTGTGGTCTTCAAGCTGAAAGCTCCATTAAGGAGTTTCAGGTTTTCTCTTCTTGGACAGCAAAAGCTCAGTCACTGCTAGATATCCTGGATTAGCACATAGCCTGCTTGCTTCTTTATTACACTACATCTCAGAGTCTTTTTGGCAGATAAAACAAGGGTGTGCGCTACTCTCTCTTCTAGCCCATCTGTTTGAGAACATCTTAATCCTTCTTAAGATCAAGGAAATTCCCTTTTCCATTGTTCATACAGAGCAGAGCACACCTGTTCTCTGCACCTTGTGCTCTGACTACTAGGGTGAGCTTATGCAGAAGTGACTTAATGCTGTTTGCATTGTCATTTGACATGGAACCATTTTATCAGGTGTATCTACTAGTCTTTTCTTGGATGTAGTAGATCACCCCACCTATCACAGGTTCTGGGACAGAGCACGGGGTACGCAGAAGTTACAGGATACCTGAACGCTGGTGTGAAATGGGGAGGGAGGGGTTTGGTCAGTGGGTGGCATCTGCTGGGGCAAGACAGTCTTGCATGTCTGCAGTGAGCAACTGTGCAAAGACTGTGTCCTCTGGCCATACCGGTAGGCAGTTTTTTACTTTTCATATGTTTTTATACGCTGTACTACCCACCCTCTGTCCACAAAGCGTGCTGCATCTTCTTATAGGTGTATTGCTTAACTACCTTAAATGTAATGGCTCTTTACTAATTTTCTAAAGGCTCGAAGAAGGGTCTTATATGAACAGTGGTGTGAGGACTTTTTTTTTTTTCTATTTATAGTATTAGGTCTTCAGATTTTTTTTTTTCCTTACCTCGCCCTCTCAGTATCCCTGTAGTGATTTCAAAAGGCTTCAAAGATACATCAGTAACAATCCTAATGAAGAGTGTTTAGTATAAAAGGGCCAGTACCAATTGAGCAAATTTGTGAGGATGGTGTTTGGGTCCTTTAAACAACTTGCATTTCGTGAAGCATCTGAGTGACAGCAAAGACAGCTGCAGATCCCACAAACCAGTTAAAAGTGGCATGTGTGTAGAAGTGTGCGACTTGGGCTTTGCCTGCCCGGTCCACTTGCTCGTATTAAATGTGCCTCTAATGCTGCCTTTAATTCAGTGTTCTGTAAGAACTTGAATGTGTATGCTAAATATTAGAACAGCTGTGTTCAAAAATAGACTGTTTCTAGTCCATCATGCTCCCCCTCCCCCCATGTTGAACTTGATTTTCTTCTGACGCGATCACAAGACTGCTGCTGCAGTAGGGGCTTAATGCTATTTACGTCGTCATTTGACATAGCAACATCTCTCAGGGGATTTTTAAACAATGCAGCTGTTCAGGAGAGATGAAGAGGTTGAGGGTGGGGAGAGGGAAAAGGAGGAGAAATAATTTCATCCACCATTAGGGCTATTGCGGGAGGGAGGGGAGGCAGCCAGCAAACCAGCGAGTTCAGTAGATTCATGATTCTGCATGAATGGACGGCAGGATCATGGGAGTCGCGGATTTCCCTTGAATGGGAAGGAGCATCATGGGAATCTGGCTGCGTCTAATCTTTTTTGTGAATGATTCTTTTCCTTTAACATGGTACTGCTTTTATGAATGGCTTTGGGGGCAAAGTGCTGCAAAATCCTTCTGAAGCTGCATACAGGTTCCTTAAGGAACACTAGGGTGGGAGTCAGGTGCAGCAAACCAGAGATGCTGCGATGTAAAGCTACTGTTCTGCTCTTTGGAAGTCTGAGAGGACATTGTACTGATTTTAATTCAATGAAATTAATTGAGCTCGATGGAAGCAGAATTGCTTTTTATGTGAAGTATTTTTAATACTTGCTTTCTTTTTCTATTTCAAAATGTAGTTGGCTATGTGTATTTTTCCTGTTCCGTTAAGGATGGAGATGACAGCATTCTGATGAACAGTTTGGAATGATTAAACTTGTTCTACTCTTCTTGTTCACCCACATGTTCCCTTTTTATGTTCAAAATACTAAATATTCAAAAAGTTTTATGGCACCAGAAGTGAGAATGGAAATGGAGGGCAATAAAGAATTGTTTTGCTTGGCCTGAAGCAACTCATTTTCTATGTGGCTTAAGTTGGAAAAAAGTGTTCTTCTCAAGTTGTACTTGAACACTGTTGTGTATGTGCATTTTCTGATTTCTGCCTTTTTTTTTATTCTGTGTAAACCTGTATAATTTGTTTTCTTGCCATCTTTGTCGTCCCTTACAAACAATATGTGAAATCCCCTGAGAATATATGTTCTCACCAGAAGGGGCTTAGTGTCGCAAACTTCTTATGCAGGTTATGTTAAAATCCAAGGATTCCTGTTGCAGAGGTGAAAATGCTAATGTGTAATATTAGCTGCTTAACATAATGTTCTGTAAAACCATAAGAACTGATATATTCTTAATATCTGAATGGTAATTCAACTATTTCGAACTTAAACTTTTAAAAACTTTTTTTTCCTAGAGGAGAAGTACAAAGTGGAAACAAAAGTCATTGTGGCAGACTTTGAAGAGAGAGAAGATATTTACAGCAGAATCAAAGCAGGATTGGAAGGCCTGGAGATCGGTGTTTTAGGTTTGTATCTGGCCTTTCTAAATCTTTCATAGTGGTGTTCCGTCTTGACGTGCCTTGACATCCGTCTTGACATTCCCATATTGAAGTTTATTGAAACCAATTCACAAAAGCTAATGTTTGCCTGACTAAAACTATGTTGCTGCATGCTTGATGTGTTTTTTAGCTTCCTGTTGATACACTACACGAGATGGTGCTTGCACGTGTACTTAGATTCCAGGAACTGTGATGCTTATTGAATGTTTTCGATGTGTTTTTCTGTGATTGCTAAAGGCTCTTTAGCTTGTGACTGCGTGCATGGTGACTTGACCTAATGCTGTCTTAGAACCTAAGCAAGCTCCAGATACTTAGATTCAGCTTAGCAGTAGGGCCCTGTGGGAGAACTGTTAACTTTTAATTAAAAAGCTGTTGAAATTTAATCATTACAATATAGCATCAAGTAACTGGCTTCTGCTTTAAAAGTTTTAAGCATGTTCTGATCATGTTGGTAAGCTGTGGTTCTTTTGCTGGTGGCAACACAACATGCTCGAGTGTGGCTTGTGATATTGCAGGAGTGTAGGTGGTGTGGTAGTCCTTGAATAAACAAGGTGATCCATCCAGTTACTTTGAGTGTAGAACTAGGGTGATTTCAAGAAGGTGTTTATCACAAATTAAGAAGAGTTTAAACATAACAGCAGTATAACTGAATCTTTTCTGAACAGTGGTGTAAAGGCAGTTTCTTATCAGTTCTCTGGTTCTTTCCTTAAAAGTGCATATACCTGTGCATATCCTATATTTCTACAGTTACTCGTATGGGGATGAGAACCTGTGATGGTTAAACATAAGGCACGAAATTTTATCAAGCCGCATGGCTCGGACATCTACTGGTATATGATAAAGTACTTCTCACTACAGAATTCATTTTACTAACCTGAAGTGCAGTAATTGGAGCTAGAACTGGTTTTTTTTAAAAGCGTATTTCAAAATAAATTCGTTACACGCATGATGATATACTATATCAACTTCGTTGCTAGCAGATGAATCTTATTGTACAATGTCTGCAAATAATGCCCAAGAAAACAGTGTTTATAAAAACTCAGTTAAAAAATAACATTAAAGGATAAAGCCTAGAATGTTCCTTAATACTTCTGACATACTTGGGTACATGCAACTCATGACATCCAGTATTTAATTGCTATAAAAACTCAAATCCACTGGAGTAACTGCAACTGCCAACAATGTGTTTTGTGTAAAGAGTAGTTGTGACAAAGCTGTGCATGCCTTGTTTCTTGTTTCTGAAGGAAATAAGTTCCAAAGAAACTTTGAAGATTAAAATTAATGTCTGTTCTAATCTGTCCTGTCAAAATCAAATCAGGGAATGTAAGGCTTGCAAGCTGCCTGTCATGTAGCAATTGCTGCAGGATAGTGTATCACTTAAATGTCTCAAAACACCAGCAAACTGTTCACTGTGTGAGGTACATGTCCACACCGGAAGGGTTTTTATTATTTCCTAGGCTGTGGTAAGGTTATGGTGATGCACGAAATCATGAAAATCTAACTCTTT
The DNA here is from genome assembly GCA_013401315.1 of Balaeniceps rex. Taxonomy (NCBI): domain Eukaryota; kingdom Metazoa; phylum Chordata; class Aves; order Pelecaniformes; family Balaenicipitidae; genus Balaeniceps; species Balaeniceps rex. Next base: position 14,565 of record VYZW01013706.1, on the reverse strand, counting down.
ATAGTCTTGCTCACAGTGGGCACTAAAGCAGTGAATGTGTCTCAAATTTTGGGTAAGCTTATTAGAAGAAAACAAGCACATTCCTCAAACAGAGCCTGGTTCTTGCTTTTATTTGACTCCTTGACTAAAACCATGGTAAAAATAGCAACTAAATGCTCTAGAGTTGTGTATTCTCTAGCTGAGTTCCTCCGCTTTTTTCTCCTTGCAGCCATTGCCAGTGCAGGTTTACAGAAATCTCTCTTCTCACTAATCACTGGCAGTTTTAGAAGATCTCATGTTTGAGCTCATCAGATTACATGATACATAGGTTTTTTCTTTTCCCCAGAAATAGCTGTATTAATAGAAACCACTTGCCAGTGTAATTTTTCAACATAGATGATGGCTACTCCAGAAAGACCATATCTTAATTTTTTTATGGCAATTAATTTCATGCTTTAGTGCCTTATATTTTAAATTCTGTAGCATTTGTTGCAATCTGGAATATAACTTTTGCTTATCTGTGTTTTTCATGTTTGTGAGAGGGAAAACATGGGTTTAAATGAGAACAGCCATAAGGGATGAATTCTCAGGTTCCAGTATATTTTCTTCTTTCAGGTCTCATCTGGAACGGTAGGTATGAGAAGTGTTGCTAGCACAGCATATTTGCCAGTGATTGATGCTGATTATTTTTTAGCCTTATACTTAGAGAGACGGGAGTCTCCATGTATACTGCTCAAGATCGAGCTTCCGATTATACAGTTGCACAGAGTCTAACGAAAGTACTTATAGATTGAAATCCTTGTAAACTTCTTATTCGGAAGCTTCTTTTCACCCACGTACGAAGGCTAAAAGAGTTTGCATAATGTTTTGCTGTGTGTTCAAAACAGCGTCTGTCAGTTACTTGGAACATGTGCTAGCTACAAGCAATATGTTAAACAAGCAGAGGTGGGAAATCTTTCTTTTGCTGTTCTTAAATCGCTGTGATTCTGGAAAGGAGTTTGAGCTGGACAGTGTCTTGCCCTACTGTTACCCAGATTTCTTGAGGTAAAATATGCCTGTACAAACTGGAAACTTGTTTTTTTGCTGTTCCAAACTGCAGCAAAGCATGATCTGGTAGAAGATGATTGCTGAAAGTGGAAGGGTATATATCTGGGACCCAGTCGGCAGTAAGGGGTGTGAATTTGGTGCGACACTCTCTGTAGTATGAATCATATAAATATTCTAAATTTGGAGAGAATAACCAAGGTTAGTCCCAAAACCCTGCCATGGCTTATAGCCAAAATCCTTTCCAGAGAGATGGACTGAAAAATAGTTTAGTTTAGGATGAAAAGAAAGAAAAAATCTGGCTCACTCTCAGTAGCAAGAATGGGACCTTCTTCCTTTTTAAAACTTTTCTCTCTTTCTAAATATACCAAATGTCTGCTGGGAATTTGCCAGCTCCCTGTTCTCGTCAATTCCTGTCTTTTTAAAGGTTATCTAAAAGTTAAAAATTTGAAACACACAACATGACTAAGGAACTAAGGGTTTCCATAAATACACAAAGATCTGGACTACAAGAGCTGTCATTCAAGGGAATCTCCAAATTAAGTAATTTTGTGCACTTTGCTGGAATCTTTCCTGTGTGTTTCCTGCATCCCTGTTGATACTTAGTATCTTTCAGGTTGGATGTTAAAATGATAGCTTTTGGCAGAGGTGTAGGGGCTTTTTTCCTTTTCTTTTTTTTTTTTTTTTTTTTAAAAAAAAAAGGAATAGGAACCTTTTGGCAGTGTTTTTTACCCCTTT
>VYZW01013697.1:3363-15304 GCA_013401315.1 Balaeniceps rex | reverse complement strand
ATTCTGTTGTTGCAAGGCTTTCATATTTAGGGAATTCCAGCCAGTCCATTCCTGCCTGGTGGAGATAGGATCTCTATTTGGCCCCTGACTGTTCAGTAACGTACAACTAATTCTGTCACTGTTCTGCAATGGTTTCCCTTCCTATTCTTCAGATACCTGGTGTATTTAAATTGAAAATTTCCTGAGCCCAGGACTGTCACTTATTGCATGTATTTACAGTAACCAGTCTACTGGTGTGCTCATTGCAACTTGACCTTTACTTGATCTTCAGCACGAAAAGTAAAATAGGAAAAATAGGGAAAATTGACTTTGGTTGCCTTTTACTTCAGCAACATGTGTGCATGATGAGTAACTAGACTGACGAGTAGATCTTGGGCAAGGAGACACTGTTCACATGCAGCTTAACCACTGACCCAGAACAATCTCAGTATCCCACCCTTGGCCACAGTATCCCACAACTGTGCCACAGAAATGCAGGCTGCCCAAAAATTCTGGTCAGTCTTCAAGTTGAAGGAGTTCAAATTGCAATACACGCTCATGATACCAGATTAAAGCACCTTCTGATCAACCATTGTTATCAGTAGCTTCTCTGATATATAGCTAGACACAGATTTCAAGATCTTAAAAGGAGCAAAGGGTCTTACTTAAACATTCTTTGTGGGAAGGAAAAATGCAAATGGATGAGTCATGGCTTCACTTAACATCAAGTGCACTCTAATGGCCAGCTTCATTCTGTCTGATTCATCATTTAAAGCTACATGTANACAGCATGCTGCATCCCCAAACAGACCTGTCCAAAAAGATGTGGCCATGATGGGTATTTGATGAAACTAGCCTCGCCTTGAGCAAAGAAGCCTCTTTGTGAGATGTATACAACAATAAAATGCCATAAATAGAAAGAGAATATGATCTACATGGAGAAATGTTCTAATTTCAGAAAAATAATATATAATTAATCAATACACCTCTGATCCTATAATTCCCTTTTAGTAAGGTTTTGGCATGGAGAGGCAAGGACATTGACACTGTTATTAGACCATTATAGCAATGAACTGACAATTTTGGACTAATGGTTAATGAACTTCAAAATATTAAAAGCTGTAAGATTTCCCTTTATTAATTCCTGCATCAAGTCCAATGACTGTGTGCAATTGAACTAGAACAAATCTTTCAAAAGAAAACATTGAATCCTGATTTAAAAAATCATCAATTTTCAAGGATCCACCACTATTCTACACAAATGGTTTCCAATGATTAATTATCTTCTTTGTTAGAAACACATACCTTATTTCTCTGAATCCCAGTGTCCACCATCATGGATAACTGCTACAAAATTATCTTTATTTTGATCCTTCCAGGTGTAAACACAGAGCTATAGCAGGAAAAGCAACTGATGTCAGGGACTGGACAAAATAGATCCCCACACAGCTTATACCTTTTATTTATACCCAGTTGCTGAACTGGAGACTAAAGGTTTCCATCTTGTTAGAGATGTGAATGTGAAATCAGTTGCTATAATCTTTTTTCATTCATTCAGGAAGGAAGATATTTTTCTGCCCTAAGCAGCAAAACAGAATGACTGAAAAAAAATTGGTTTTGGTGTTATTTTTAACCAACAATTATTCACTAAAATAGGACAAAGCTGAACACAGCACTTGAGTACCAAGGCAGTGCTACCAAGTAAAAATTCACAGATCCTCAACAAGGAGACCTTGCAAAGATGAAGCACCTCCTTACACAGGCCGATGCTCTGACCAATACAGCCATCATGGGAGAGGCTGATTATTGCAATGCACTTAAGCCTGGTGACCTGCTGAATGTTCTGCCCTCCACCACCAGCGTACTGAAAATATACAGTGCAAACTCTTGGCAGATGCTGGGACAGGGCAGGCAAAATATGCTAAGTGCAAATAGGATGGCTGTGACTTTTACGAGGACAAAATAGGTCCCCACAGAGCCTGACCCCTCACACCAGGTCACATCCAAGGGCAGGCTGAAGGAAGCCACCCAGCACCCCTGCAAAGTCTCTCTGCTTTTTCTCCAGCCCCTTGTATCTGGTGCACGGGACCACAGAGACCAGAGGAATCTGTAACTCAGTGCAAGGAATATGTGCAGTGCCGGTGCCACAGCAGAGACACGGTGGAAGCAGAGAAATGGGGGGGTTTACTGCTAGTAAATGACTCATGGGCCAAGAGACAAGTCATTTCATAGTAACTTCATATTATGGGCCCAGCTAACTTCAGGTGCTCCACTGAAGCATCTAATCCCCAGGCTCCCTCCGTACCTGCCCTTCGGGGGGCAGTTCCAATAGTCTCTGGAGGGAATTAAGCTGTTCTGCTGCTAGCCCACATGCTTCAACTGAGGGCCTCGGGTGAAGTGGGGTAAATAAGGAGCATGGAGCCCTTTATTCGTACCTAAGCGACTGATAGCACTGCAGGGGTTGCACTACAGTTTGCTACAGCCTGATTCAGTGGTGATGTGGTGTCCCCTAACTCCTGCTAGCAGCAGTTGTAGTAATGTCTCTTTGAATTGCTAGAGTAGCTAAGGCCCCCAGATTCCACTGTATTAGAAAAAAAATGTTTAAATGACAGTTTCCAGTTTATGCATCTAATTTTCCAAAACACAATTCTCCTGAAGACATGGATGGTTAGGAAAAATGGATTACCTGTCAAAACCACCCAAACTCTTCTTTGTTTTGACACTGGATCTAGATATATGTAAATGAATACAGAGGATATGAACATGTATATATGGCCGAATACTAACCTTTACTACCATGTAGCAAAATTGATCAAGAACGCTTTTGAGCTAACTTAAAAATAATGCAAGCAGTGAAGTGTGTCTATGCATTTTAAATAGGCTGAATGCATAATAATGTAATTTTTTTTCATTATTTCTTATATGCAGTACAGGTGAGTTGAGCACATTCAGAATACACTAGGTTTTTTGCCTGATCTCACAGAACAGTTACACATCATATTATGCTATGAATATTATGTTTGAAGGTTTATTCAGATTTCTGGTTTTCCCCACTTTCAACAGAATTAGCTGTCATGTTCACATTTAAAATAAGTTTGGCCATGAAGTCTTTAGACAAAAAGCCAACCGCCATCCTCACTATAGAGCTGCACTTGGCAGACTTTCACATGAAAAAGTGCTTCCTGAAAGACAATGGACAGAATACAGATGACAATAAACGTAGTTTGCAAAACAAGAACAAGTGCAAGAAGTAACATACACACAAGTCCCCCTATTTTGATGGCCGAAACACTCACTGTTACAGTTTGGGTGCCTGAAATCTTTATAAAGTCAAACAAAATAATTTTAGCCCATGACTGTGTGCTACCTAAACTACATCATTACAGGTTAGAGGGGTTTTTTTACTACCAGATGGTTGTTGCTCCAGTTGTGCTAGCCTGGATATGTGCTGACATCTAGTGGTCCTTTAGAGAATAAATACAGTCCAAACGTTTATTAATTAGCAATAAAGAATAATCTTAGATTCAAAAACCGTATTTTCCCCCTTCTCTCCCTTTTCCCCCAAAGTGCATTTAATAGTGTTTACAGATAACCAAATTCTAGTGACTATTGTCCTTTTTGATATTTGTTCAAGCTGAGGTTTTCTAAAGCACTCTTCCTGCTGACATCACGCTGAGTCCTTTGGGAAAATCCACCTGGAGGCATTTCTTGACTGACAGTCACCACGGTATTTAAGCAGAGACTGTAAAATTGAAAAAGAAATAGATAGGAGTACAGTTCTGAATGTCTGGAGCCACACTATGATCTGTATTACACCTGATTTCATCGGAGACCCCTTAAGCTATTTGTACTAAATTCAGATCGAAATTTGGCCTTAAACTGTTATTTACCTATTAATGTGAGAAAATGGCTACAAACAGACTTTAAATGATAATTTAGTTTACTAATAGATTGAAAATATCCGACTGTATTATAGACCCCAATGAATATTTATGAGATGGCATTCAAAACTCTATTTAGAAACCCACTTTCCACAGCATTTACTCCACCTTCATTTAGCACATATTTCTGTTCATTTGCAAAACCATGCATGTAACACACCCCCTACTCAGGATAATGAAATCGGGAAGAAAGTATTAGAGCTTTAGTCACCAACTCAAAGTAGGCTGAAAGAGGAAACAAAACCAGAAAATCAACTGCCTTTAGGAAGAACTGATTCAGGAGACCAAAAACTCCTGCTTGGGTTTCAGTTGATTTTAGAGTCCCCACTGCTGAGAAAGGCTTTTATTACTTAACAAATAAGGTAACTGGAGGTTTTACAGTGATGTGTCTGGTCAGAGAACCCCAGTCTCCAATACGGCATATTCAAACCCTAAAAAGAAGGCCTATACCACCTCCAAGGGGTCCCCGAGGCCATCTTTTAACCTGCTTTGATTTCCAGGAGATAGAGAATAGTCTTTCAGACTAAAGGAATAGGCTGCCACAGAAGACCCCAGATCAGAGAAAACAAGAGAGGAATGATATGCTGAACTAGCACTGAAAAGATTTATTTTGAAGGAAGAAAATGGAAGCCGATCAGAAAATGGCCTGATAGCTTGTGTTCATGTGCTTTCACTGTTTCACACAAAGATCACCAGCGTACCTTTAGTGTTCCTGTGGCATGTATCCACCAGGGTCCCTAACAAGCCAGTGTGCTCAATTCCTCATGAACAGGTCATTACTTATCACCTTTGCATGATGTTCATTTGGGGGTATTACAGTTCAAATGACTGCTCATCTGGTACCCTATAAAGTGTCTTTCCACAAAATGTTATTTTTCATTTTTTGCCTCAGTGCAAGACCTGGTCATGATTTGTTGGCTGTAGCAAAGCACAAAGCCATAATTTTCTTTTATTGAGCTCACTCTGGGTAGCCATCACTCTGCAGAAATGCAGATGGTCATCTTATTCTTATTCTTAGTGACAGGATGAATGCCACAACTCTGCTGACAAAGACAGCAAAGCAGTCATTTATAATAGTAAGAGGAGCGTTCAATTTAATATCTGTGTTAACTGCATCTAGTCAGGCATTTTGGACACAGCTTTTCTAGGATCCTGCTCTGCTAATACTTCAGGACTTTACAGTATTAAGGCAAATTTGCATAACATGTATGCTGGAATCCAGGTGTAATTTCCGTGTTTGTAGCAAATGAAACAGAAATATACCATGCAGAAAAAGTCAGTCCCCAATTGAACTCTGATCATAGTCAGTTTTTATTATATGTATTTGAAATACTGCAGTTTAATAATTCATCTATCTCTTCCCTTACTTCACACTTCAATTTTCAGGGGCCTCCACACTGCAGATGAAATTCTGGATCTGGATCAGAACCTATGAGCTTGAGCGAATGAATGTATTTTTTTAACTAGTTCATTGTCAATGGAATTAAGGAGATGGCTCGCAGCCTTCCTTCCATCTCGGAAAATGTGGATGTAGGGAATTGCTGGGGCCAGCATGATGCACAAAGTGTACATTCTCTGTTCTGGGACGAGAAGAGTGGCAGTGAATAATTCACAGCACCTAGAGGAGTGCCCAGAGACATGCCCTGGGATGACCAGTGAGTTCATGGAGAAAGAAAATATGGTACTGAATATTAAACAGAAAGGATCAGGTGCTTTTTAATAAGCGCCCTGCCTGATCCTGCCAAAGGGCCCCCATACAGACCTTAACAGCTGAATGTGGGACGTGCTTCATTTCATCACAGAACTGGCTATCACTACAGCAACAGCACTTGGAGAATAATTCAAAGAAACAAAACACAGATGCAAGTCAAATCCAGGGGATTAGAGTATTTAATCGTTTGGAATAAGGAGAGCTTTACCTAGCATATTCAGTGAATAGATTCAGAGCAAAACTACATCCAACATCTGCTAATGTCACATTTTAGTATTGCCTCTTCAATCAGAGTAAATTATATAGCTTAAGTGTTCATATCACCAATTAATCTCTCCTGAATCAGATCTGCATATTAGTTGCTTGAAATAGGCTTAATATAGTCATAATTGTACAAAACATGAATACCATTTTTCATAATAATTAGGTAGTCGTGTTGCCTTTTCTCTCAATTTGTCTAAATGTTCATACGTACATGAGAATTTAGCAGTTAAATTTTATCCAGACATCTCTCAATTACTCCATTGGTCTGTCTATAGCATCTTCTGTTTAAGGCACCAAAGCTGTGCAAAGTATAGCTGTTCAATATGCAGTGTATTAAATTCCTCAGAGGTACATTTGAAAGGGCTGGAACTCTGTTCCAGCAAGTGCATGGCAAGGAAGCACGTAAGATATTTCCCACTTTGGAAAAGGCTCAGTGAGAGGAACCAGGCACACTGACCATCAGATCATTTCCTTGCAAGCTGAGAGCAGGCCAGGAGCTTGCTGTGCAAGGGCCATACAGCCTTGCAAGGGAACCGCATTGTGCTGAAACTACCCAAGCGTTATAATGCTCTTCCATAGCACAGTTTGATCGCCTCATTTGCTACAAAGTAAGATCCCAAAAGTGACAAGGAGATAATTACTCTGACCTCTGCTTGTTGGAAGTTGATAGAGAGAGAGTTGATAGCAGTACCATGAACTGTCCTCATGTTTCATTTGCTGATGTGCTGTAAACCTTTGACTTTCTGCCAAAATTTAAGGTTGCCTTATGAGATAATCCCAGCTAAGAATTTCAGTTTATATGCATCTTCCTGCCCTTCTGCTGGAGACAGGGGCATGATGCAGTTAGCTAAGAAAAGAAACACAAAAACTCCTGGGCTATGAATAATGATCTTGAATAAATTCTTGGATTTGCAAAATGATGATTATACTATTTACTCTTGTATTAAATTTATAAAATACTTCTCCCCTGCTGGAGTCTCTAAATCCCTGATTAGACCACCAACAATTCCCTTATACATTTCCTGCTGGTTTTAATCGCCTAGCCCCATCTTTTCAAGGATATTTTCCCTAAAGAGGGGAAAAAAAAAAAAAGGCAGAAACTCTGCATTCAGAAACAAACAGTTACAGCTGCACTCAGGAAGGATATGAGAGTTGGCTTGCAATAATAACTTTAAAGATACTGTAAATGCTTTATTAATCCATGTTGTTGACAGCTTTGAATGCCAAATTATCTGTGTTGCACTGAGCCATGAAACTATCCCATGAGGTACTAAGTCCACCTTGAGACAGCAGTGAAGCCAAAGCTTTGATCCTCAAGGCTGACTTGAGTAAATCATTATTTTCAAACTCTTTAATCCCTCATGCATCCATAACATAATTTTAGTAATGCATTTGACTTAAATTTCTTATTACTTCAGAATTCAGTCCAACTTCTACTGCAAATAAAGTCAGAGCTCCCAAAGGCTCCAGAGAGCAGAACTAGTCCTGCTCTACCGCAATTCTCTATTGAATTGATGAGACGACAGAAACAGCATGTCATCAGGAACCATAATTTTACCTCTTTGGGTGCTTTTTTTGGGTCTTTTACTGTATTTCAGTGTAACATTTTCTGGAGACAAGGAGCACAAGGACTAGGAGTCTGGAGGTCCTAAATTTCAGTTCTTGCTCCCACACCAGTTCATGAGATTCCAGCTTAACTCTTAGAGTATTTTCAGAAGCAGCAGTGAGCACCTTGACCTGCCCAACTTACCACCTTTGTATGACTGCTAGAAAATGACCACAGATAACACACTTCAGACCAGACAGCATCTTACATCAGCTCAGATATAGTAAGCTGAGGATTCGGACTTTATCCGTATTGCTAAATAAAGCTCAAGGACCTGAGCGGCATTGCCTGGCCACTCTACATAATGTTTGGCCCAGGGTTTCCCTTTGGTCCCTTGTAGTCTCCTCATAGCCTGAATGCATAAACACTATTTCATTGCATATTATTCGCAGTTCAGAGCATTTTGAATAATGTGATGGCTGTGTCACAACTCATCAAAATAACATTTTATCAGCATGAAATTGAGGGTATAGGTTGCATGCTCTGTGGTGTAGCAGAAGTCTTGAAGGTGAAAAGCATCCTAGGATATTATTTGAGGGTGGGGAAAACAAACTTGCCAGGCTGCGAAACAAGTATTAAGTATGAGGAAGAGTCAGCGGCCCCAGGAGTTCACTCCCTGGCCCTAGTCTCTTCTGCACTCTTCTGCAGTACAGACACAGCCATGGAGCCCTACATGCTCCAGCTGCCCCAGTCCATACTGTAGGCTCTCTGCCCCTACAGACTGTGCAGGGCTGCCTCAGGCTGCTCCTCCCTGCAGACATACCTCTTTTGCAGCCAAAAGCAAACTCAGTTCCTGCCTGTAACTCAGTGATAATAACATTTGCCCAATTACTTTCTGTAAAGTTCACCTTATCAATGCCAGTACACCACTCACTGTATTGAAAAAAATATATTTTTTGTGAATACATATCCTGAATAAAAAGAGTAAACAGAGAGATGTTTTATATCACTGCAATTGCAAAGTGTACCTGTGAGTCAGGCAGTCATTTGCCAAATGCTGTAAAACACACCCAGTCCTGAATCTGCCCCATCTATTAACTGTTAGTTCAAAATCAAAGGCCAAATGAGCCTCTTCTGGAAAAAATAATTAGTGCCTGAGTATTGCTGCAGCATTCTTCTCTCTCTGCAATTCCTGGAAGGACAGGTTGGAAAGGGAGCCAGGGATGCTCAGCTGCAGGATTCCCCCCACAGACGTTGCTTACGGAAAGTATCACCAACAAAGCTGAAAGGAGCTGTACGTGACTGATCAGAAATCCTGCATACTTCTTGCTTGGCTGATCTAAATGGTCGTTGATTTTCACAGTGCATCATTCCAGTTGAATGAAGCTTATTTTTTATGATACGCAGTGTCCTGGAAGAAAGCCTGTCACTACTGTCTCAAGCTTATATTGCTACCAGGAGTCAATGAATCTCGGTGAACTTGACAATGTCTTTTGAAAACAAATTTCTTACTGCTCAGAAAAACATCACGTGCTTAGTGTGAAAGGGATTGATAAAACAATCCCTTGCTTTGCCTGCTCTGCTCTTTTCAACTCTTCAAGTCTTCAAAAATCTCCTTGCTGGAAAAAATTAGCTGCAATGTAGATGATCCATTTCTGTTTACCAGAGGTATATACTGCACATATGTGCCAGTGAACCTGTTTTCTAAGTAGCATTTAAAAAAAAAGAAAATCAAAAAATCACAATCAGCTAAATGTGTCAGATTTTTGTTCTTGCTTTAAGGGAAGCTAGATGAAAAGACAGGGCAAGGCAGAAAAAAATTTTTTAAAAAGGAGTCAAATTTACTGGCATAAAGCATCATCATTCATCAGTGAACACTGTTTCCATTTAGTACTGCACACATGGCAAGGGCAACAGGTCCACTCAGACCAAGCAAGGGAAAGCAGGGAAAGTGTGCTTCCACCTACCTCCCTGGAAAAAAGATGAATGCTGGCCCTTTGGATTATGTCCAGCAAATATCATCCCCTTACAACAAATGTGTTTACATAAGCTGCAAAAAATGACAGTTCTCCCACCACCACTGAAAAAACAACCTACAACAGAGGGAAATAGCAGACACCCTCCCATGCACAAAGTTCTCAGTGAGCAGTTTGGTGTGCTCGCTTTTAGGTGCTTCTGATGCTGTGTATTGCCCTGCCTACTTGGGACAAGAACCTAATTTCTACCATAAGAGACACTTGGGTATAATAAGACACACATTTCCATGGGCTGCCTGTCAGATGGTCCTTCTGTCACTAACTTCTCCTGAAAAAAATGCAGAAATCGGTGCTAATAACAATTCTGACAGCAACATAATTTCAGTACATTGCAGACCTTCATGCTTGGGTATCTGTAGCTTAGCAGCACCATGCAGACTAGCGTTGCAACAGAGGATTAAGAATATGACCTCTGAATCACATTTGCTTGGCTAACAGACTGAGGGCTAAGAGGGAGACAAGAATCAGAGCTCTCCAGAAGCTTGACATGACGAATTTCCATATTGGTGTTATTGAAAAATAAGATAGAAACAGAAAGAGAAAGAAAATGCAGTGAAACTGTCCTTTCACAGTTAAAATGAGCCATAAAATAATTTCTAATGAAGAAATTCATGTACTATGAATACAGAATTAGCAACTGCAATTCTTATAAGAGAATCAATTAAGATCAGCGTAATGGTAGCAATATATAAATTGATATGACAAAAATTATCTTCAACAGTTCATTAATATTAAAAATAATGTGTCATTAATATTACTTTAGAAAACATTCTTGAAATGTTTGTAGGTATATATTTTTATGTTTTCTGGGTATTTGTAAGTCCTTATATCACTATAGAATATGAGCACCTTACAACTTCCAAAGGAAGTTCATTGCTTTTCATTTACCTTTCTTCAAGGATGGGAGAATATGAAGATAATGAAAAATAGTCAAAATGCTGTACATTTTGTCTATAGCTCTGTATATTCACTGTACTTAAACATAATTCTAGTCCTCCTGGTGTAATAATGTCAATCAAAAGCTTCACTATTTTACAAGAAAAAATAAGAAATGCACAACCAACAACTGTTGAAGCCAATTGAGTGAAATAAACGTAGCTCTAGATTCTATTTCCACTTATAAGCTCTCCCACAAACATAGCAAGAAGCAAGCTGAATGCGGCTCAGAAATTATCATGCTGTTTGTACAAGGAGGTACGTACTTTATATGACACAGCAAAAGCTTCATCCTACTGCATTCTATGCAGAAAGGGACATTGCAACCTGCCAGCCAAAACAATGCCTTGGAACTGCAGGCAACTATGGGATTTTGGGAAAACAGAGAGGTTGTATAAGCCAGTTTATTAGGAAAGTCAAAGCAAGGGTCTAAGCAATTATCATAAGAGTCAGACAAGCTACAGATTCACAGCCATATAAAGCCCAATTGCAGCCACATGCCGAATGGAGAGAACTGAAGACTGGGGAGACATTTCTTCTGCTATTGGGTAAACATCAATGACACTATTGAAGAAGACTGAAGGAACAGGACTGAATGTCAACCAGAACAGGTAGATTCCATCTTAGGAAGACTAAGCTGGAAAGAATTGACAAGATTTCATAATGAAAAGGTGTGAGCATGGGCAGCAGGGGAAGAAATTGTATAAAACTTCTCTTAATTTTCTTATCATCTCATCATCCCTACTTCCCATGTAATTTTGCCTATTTGAAACACCCTCTTCTTCCAGTCTTTGTCCTTTGCCATTCCTTCTCCTAATGAACCCTTCAGTCTTTTAAAGTCCACAGAATCCAACCTGAGCTAAGAAATTAAACATGAGCACCTTGGAGAAGAAAGGATAAGTGGAAACCAGAGACAGGGAACCATTGAAATAATGGAAAAAATGCTGGCCATCAGAAAGTGGGTTAGCGTATCCCTCTCCTAAAAATCCACGCACTTCCCAGCACCCTCTTCAATTCAGACTGCCTCTTATGTCTGCTCTTTCCATCTAATAAATTGTAAGCTCACTCTACAAAATGTTATCATCATCACTCCCATGAACCTTCTCAAATCTACGGTAGCTTCTGCAGTCTTTGTAGTATGCTGCTTAGAAAACAAATGTACTACATCAAGTTACTTGGGAGATCAGAAAGATAGGGTGAACAGGGACATTCTTTGCATTAATATTTGGTCAGCTGAAGCTAAAAAACAGTACATGCAGAAATGCAAAAAAATTTTTGAAACACCGACTTGTAAATTTTAAACCATTACAGAATGGAATATGGAATTATAAATTTTCTCCACTGACTTGAACAGATAGATACATCAATTGTGCTGTTCTTTCAGAACCACCCCGTAAATAAAATCAGATTCACAGATGTGTTGACATGCCTTATTCAGAATCAATAAGTAATTTAGTAATAATGCATTCTGAGGTGTGTGAGCTCTACAATAGGCAATGTACAGAAATAGGGTAATACGCTTTTAAGC